>WNWK01009248.1:0-78147 GCA_009830355.1 Cherax destructor
ATTTACCTTCTTTAGTGCCATCTGGCCATCCATATGATTAGCTAATGAAGTGAAGTATAACAAGGTCTCATCTGGTCGAAGATTCTGATCCACAACATCATTTCCGTACATGCTAACAATGGCTACCACCAGGAAGAGGTGAAAGTAGTCAGTCTGATAGTTACTCCAACATGCCTCCCACATAGCCATAGCCTGGTCCTCTGAGAACTCTCGTTTGAAACAACTATGGTGGCGATGATATGATGAAAAAGAGAAAAGAATACTAAATTATTCTATTCTGCATTATTAAAAAGGTGTGGCACCCTGCAGGTATGGTGCTATTTATGAAAATTTTACACTGTATATTCATTTATAGCCTCAAAACAAGTGCCAGGTAAACATTCAATTGTGGCAATAATAATAATCAAACATAATATATGATGGTCATGAAGTTTCACATTTAAAGCTGGGGGTGCAACCAGTTTTCTCAAAATGCCTTGGATACGAACCCTTTCTAAGCGTTCACATGAAAACTACCCTATGCTACAACTAAGGTCAAAACTCATACATAAATAATTTAAGCTAACTATCCTAACATAGCATATACTAAACAATAAAAACAATTTATAACTTAGAGATATTGTAGAGCAATGTAAAAAGAATTAAAAGAAGAAATTAAACTAAGAATACAGAATTCCTTACGGTATACCATAGCACTGGATTCTATCTAATGTAAATACTTAGACTGCACATGTATATATGAATACATGTATATATGGCACTGCTTCACCCATCTCACTACCAGACCACCCATCACCCTCCTCCCTGATTAAGAACTGTAAAACAATTACAGTACAAGAAAATATATACATACATATCCTACTACATTATCAAAGAACAGAGCATCAATAGTAAGTACTACAGAGATCCCTCAATATCAACGTACAGGAGTATCCAACGATGACAGAAGAGCAGATCCATCCCATCTTGTTGTTTGGTCATGTGACTGAAGAAGCGTGGTGTCATTATTCGCAGTAACTCTCGTAAGTAACTCTGTAAAATGTTTGCAAGTAAATTGCTTCAAAAAATCAGGTAGCAAAATACTGAGAAAATCAAAATTATGTGCACAGCAGACTATATCTGCTCAGGAAAAGGATTGAATGGAGAGATGCATTAAATAACACAATAACAACAGTGAGCACTAAATTATATAACAAAATAAGCTTAAAAGAATTAATTTACCAAGTTCTTTTCCATGTCCTCATCTTTGGGTGATGTTACAAAGATAGTCTTACTCATAAGACCAGTGAAGCACCAGAATACATCAGCTTCATTACGAACTTCAGCCAATATTGGGGCTAGAATATCAGACATTCCCTGTGTATACCTGTAAGGAAAAATTACCAACTGATACAATAAAGGAACAGGAACTTAATTTAATAGAAAAGAGAGCCTCTTGTGTAAAGGTAACTCTTTCATTACACCTGATGAAACTAAGGTGACTAAGTTAATTTTAAGTTTAAAATTATTCATAAAATACAAATAAGGCTAAAATGAAATGTTCATTTTTAAATTAAGCAATTAGACACAAGCTCAGTTAAAAACAGTGATTTCTTAAGTGTAGTTTCTATCACTTGCCAGAGTAATTTTACACTAGATCAATGGTCATATCTTGTAATGGGAAGAAAAACAAAAATGAAGGCTTTTATATACAAACTGAAAAAAAAAAAGTGTTCATGGGCAACATTCCCTGACTTTCCAAATGTACTATCATGGATAAAGTATTATTAGAAGACAGTTCAAACCTGTGCTAAGCCATAATTGGGTTCCAGTAATTTTGAACTTCATTCTAGCAGTTTGGAGCCTTTGAATGTAACCTAAATTGTCCTTGACTAAACATACATATGGGGGTAAATACATTACAGTATAAGTACTGTACTGTATAGCCATTGTACAAATTACTTTCTTGAAAACTCTTTAAAAAAAATTAAATTACTAAAGTACTCCAAGTACACTTACCCCATGACTGGGTTATGCACAGCAAAGTTTAAGAGAATTTTCTTCATCTTCTCCAAATTAGGATTATCATTGCCAGCAAAACAAGGGTTGGATCGATCAGTGCGCACAACATCTTTTTCCACGGTGCACTGAACGTTTCTCCTGAACCAATCCAGGTCTTCACCAGACATGCTCTCTCTCACGGTGCTAAAGTATGTTAAAAAAAGATAAATTAAGCGCATTATCTGTAGTTACATTTAGAGCTTCAACATTAAATCTGGAATGAGTTCTACAATCTTAAATTTTTCAAATATGAGCAAATATTTAGAATTTAAATGTTTAAACCAACTATCCAAGTAATACCCAGATTTTACCTGGAGTATACCTGGAGAGAGTTCCAGGGGTCAACGCCCCAGCGGCCGTGTCTGTGACCAGGCCTCATGTTGGATCAGAGTCTGATCAACCAGGCTGTTACTGCTGGCCGCACGCAGTCCAACGTACAAACCACAGCCTGGCTGGTCAGGTACCGACTTTAGGTGCCTGTCCAGTGCCTGCTTGAAGACAGCCAGGGGTTTGTTGGTAATCCCCCTGATGTATGCTGGGAGGCAGTTGAACAGTCTTGGGCCCCTGACACTTATTGTGTTGTCTCTCAAGTGCTAGTGGCACCCCTGCTTTTCATTGGGGGGATGTTACATTGCCTGCCGAGTCTTTTGCTTTCGTAGGAAGTGACTCTCGTGTGCAAGTTTGGTACTAATCCCTCAAGAATTTTCCATGTGTATATAATAATGTATCTCTCCCGCCTGCGTTCTAGGGAGTACAGGTTTAGGAACTTCAAGCGTTCCCAGTAATTGAGGTGGTTTATCGAAGTTATGCGTGCCATGAAGGTTCTCTGCACATTTTCTAGGTGAGCAATTTCACCTGCCTTGAAAGGTGCAGTTAGTGTGCAGCAATATTCCAGCCTAGATAGAACAAGCGACCTGAAAAGTGTCAACATGGGCTTGGCATCCCTGGTTTTGAAGGTTCTCATTATCCATCCTGTCATTTTTCTAGTTATGGTCCTTGAAGGTGAGATCCTCTGACATGATCACTCCCAGGTCTTTGACATTAGTTTTTCGCTCTATTGTGTGGTTGGAATTAGTTTTGTACTCCGATGAGATTTTAATTTCCTCACGTTTTCCATATTTGAGTAATTGAAATTTCTTATCATTGAACTTCATATTGTTTTCTGCAGCCCATTTAAAGATTTGGTTGATGTCTGCTTGGAGTCTTGCAGTGTCTTCAACGGTGGACACTGTCATGCAGATTCGGGTGTCATCTGCAAAGGAAGACACGGCACTGTGGCTTATATCCCTGTCTATGTCCGATATGAGGATGAGGAACAGGATGGGAGCGAGTACTGTGCCTTGTGGAACAGAGCTTTTCACTATAGCTGCCTCAGACTTTACTCTGTTGACTACTACTCTTTGTGTTCTACTTGTTAGGAAATTATAGATCCATCTACCAACTTTCCCTGTTATTCCTTTATCACGCATTTTGTGTACTATTACACCATGGTCATACTTGTCAAAGGCTGTATATATAACAAAGTCTGTGTATACTATAACATCTGCATTCTGTTTGTCTTCTAGAGCATCCAGAACCTTGTCGTAGTGGTCCAGTAGTCCAGATTAATGATGTATCGGATATCTGAATCCGCATCCGCATAACATCCGCACAATTTCTTACATCCGTATCCGCATCCATGTTTCACTGCAAACAGATATCCGCATATCATCCGCATCCGAAATCCACGGAACATCCGCACAATTTCTTACATCTGCTTCAACATCCGCAGAACATCCACACAATTTCTTACATCCGCATCTGCATTCGCATCCGCAGAATGAGTAAGACATCCGTATACACATCTGCATCTGCGGATATCTAAATTTTCACATCCAGTACATCCCTACAACAGATAATGCCATCTTTGATCAGATCAACAGAGCATGCCATCTTTGATCAGATATGTTAGGTCAGCAGATAGCATATAAAACAAAATTATAGACCATCAAACAGTAAGAATGAGGGAAGGAAGGGAAGTTGAAGAGGGAATGTGAAGTGGATATAAGCAATATTCTAACATCCTTGAGATTAAGATTAAAAGATAAAACATATACAGTGTTTAAGAAAAGTAAAACAAAAAATAAATCTATAAAAGCATTCTGTACTTGATCTTATGATAGAGTTGATGTTTTTCCTCCATAATAGCTTGGCGCTGGTCAAATGTTGTACGGAAATCATAGTAATGGAGTAGGAAGGGCCACACATTAGCTCTCAGCTCAGGTTCCACACCACCAAAGAAAATAGCTCTCCGAAGTGCAAGATCATCCTCTATTTGACCTTCCTAAATGAGTAGAAAATTTTTTTTTTGTAGCTTAAATAACACATTGTATAACATTTCAAAAACAAATTACAATAATGCAAACTAACACAATTTTGTTATGAATTAATTTTACACAATATAATGCTAAGTCAACTATTGTTCCTTATATGTTTGAGACAATAATTATTTCAATACAGTATTGCACTCCCATTGTAATCTCCTGATGGCCAGTTTTAAAAATAAAATAATGATTCTCAAAAGATTGCAGGACAATTGAGCACATGATAAAAAAATAAAATAATAAATACATATTTTCCTTACAGATGTGTGACTGCATCGCTGGGAGAGTGCCATATGAAACAGTCCTTCAGAATTCTCACAGGTAAACTATTTCTAATAATTTTATTCAAGCATTACAAACCTCATTAAAGTAGGTGATCCAAGTTTCAGGATCTAAGCATTTGTGTTGGCCCTCTTCTGGATGAAGTTCAGATTCACTGACGTGAGGCCTTGAATAAATATCATTACATCAGAGAGCTTACAACTAATCAGCACTTTGACGGATACCGAACTACTGTACATTCAAAAGCATGTAATAATAATACTAATAATAATAATAATATCTTTATTTCTACAACCACATGTACAAGGTATACAGGCCTAGATGACATCAATGACACACTACTATATAGAAAGCTGCTTGGTATGCTGAGCATTTCAGGCAAATTAGGTCAGTTTTGTCCCAGGATGTGACCCACACCAGTCAACTAACAACCAGGTACCCATTTTATACTGATGGGTGAACATGGACAGCAGGTGTCTTATGGAAACATGTCCCTAATGTTTTCCAGCCGTACCGGAGATTTGAACTCCAGACCTCAGTGTGTGAGCTGAGTGCACTAGTGATCAAGCTACGGGACAACCAAATTAAGCCCCAATCCAGAAAATAATACTTTAAACTACCATTTACCAACTGAGAATAAACACATCTTCCTGTAAATTCAAAATTTGGGCATTTTTGGCAAAATTATTTTACTGGGATTGATCTAACAAACTATTCAAGCTACAAATTGTGTACATTATTACACATAATGCCAACCGGAGAACACTGTAAAATATTCACCAAGCTTTTATTTTTCCTATTGGCCACACAATAAATAAAAATTCTGCCTCCCAAAAAACATAAAACAATTAAAGTACAATAACCAATTATTATGCTCTCTGCATCAGCCGTAATTTCTAAAAAATCATCAAACTAATTTTCAGCTAACATTCTTCAGTCCTTCAAATATCACTATACAATGTATCATTTAACCATTCAACTGTTTCTAAGCCTATACTATAGCTGAAATAAATTGTTTATAAACAGCAGTGAATTAATGGACACATTAAAGGAACAAAATACACATAGTTATACGCACAATTATTCCTTCTTTATTCTTATTCAGTGGAGTAATCAGAAAGAATATACAGTACACACTGGATTTCATGAACCTTGATTTAACCGACTTCAGATATGCAGGACAAAATACAATGGGTCAATAATAAACAAAGTCTGATAGTTACAGAATTATTTGTTATTGTTGTGAGAACAGGAAAACAATTTTATATCTATCAAACACAATCCCCATTACCAGCAACTTGCTTTACCATACTAGTCCTTTAATTCAAGGGTTTATTGTATATCTTTCTACCATGGATTTTTATCATGAGTTTTAGGGAACACTGATGTAAATGACATACTGTACAGTATTCTGTAATTTAAGAGTAAACTCCTTTATCAAAGGGTTTCTTATACTGTAAATACAAAATGACTTCCATAAATGATTCTTAATATTTTAAAAAATATATACAGTAGGTAGTAGGTTGGTAGACAGCAACCATTCGGGGAGGTACTACCGTCCTACCAAGTGAGTGTAAAAAGGAAGCCTGTACAGTGGACCCCTGGTGTTCGTCCTGCTCCAACCTCGCCCTTTTATGTACGTAAGTGTATACACACTCATCTGAGTTTTCTTTGATTTTATCTTAATAGTTCTTGTTCTTATTGCTTTTCCCTTTCATATCCATGGGGAAGTGGAATAAGAATCTTTCCTCCGTAAGCCATGCGTGTTGTAAAAGTCAACTAAAATGCCGGGAACAATGGGCTAGTAACCCCTTTTCCTGTATAGCTTACTAAAAAGAAGAAGAAGAAAACCGTCAAAGTGGGATGTTTGAATGTGCGTGGATGTTGTGCGAATGATAAGAGATGATTGTAGATGTTATGAATGAAAAGAAGCTGGATGTCCTGGCTTTAAGTGAGACAAAGCTGAAGGGGATAGGAGAGTTTCAGTGGGGAGAAATAAATGGGATTAGATCAGGGGTTTCAAATAGAGTTAGAGCTAAAGAAGGAGTGGCAATAATGTTGAAAAATCAGTTATGGCAGGTAAAGAAGTAATATAAATGTATAAATTCAAGGATTATGTGGAGTAAAATAAAGGTTGGATGTGAAAAGTGGGTTATAGTGAGTGTTTATGCACCTGGAGAAGAGAGAAGTGTAGAGGAGAGAGAGATTTTGGGAAATGTTGAGTGAGTGTGTGGGAGTTTTGAACCAAGTGAGAGAGTAATTGTGGTTGGGGATCTTAATGCTAAAGTGGGTAAAAATGTTGTGGATGGAGTAGTAGGTAAATTTGGGGTGCCAGGGTAAATGTAAATGGGGAACCATTAATTGAGCTATGTGTAGAAAGAGGTTTGGTAATAAGTAATACATATTTTATGAAAAAGAGGATAAATAAATATACAAGGTATGATATAGCACGTAAGGAAAGTAGTTTGTTGGATTATGTATTGGTGGATATAAGGTTGATGAGTAGGCTTCAGGATGTACATGTTTATAGAGGGGCAACGGATATATCAGATCATTATTTGGTTGTAGCTACAGTTAGAGTAAAAGGTAGATGGGACAAAAGAAAATGGCAACAGCAAGTAAGAGAGAGGTAAAAGTGTATAAACTAAGGGAGGAGGAAGTTAGGGTGAGATATAAGCAACTATTGGCAGAAAGGTGGGCTAGTGCAAGTAGGAGTAGTGGGGGGGTTGAAGAGAGTTGGGATAGTTTTAAAAATGCAGTATTAGAATGTGGGGCAGAAGTTTGTGGCTATAGGAGGGTGGGTGCAGGAGGAAAGAGGAGTGAGTGGTGGAATGAAGAAGTAAAGGGTGTGATAAAAGAAAAAGGTAGCTTATGAGAAGTTTTTACAAAACAGAAGTGTTAATAGAAGAGCAGAGTATATGGAGAGTAAAAGAAAGGTGAAGAGGGTAGAGAGTGCAAAAGAAGAGCGGATGAAAGAATGGGAGAGGCTCTGTCAAGAAATTTTGCTGAAAACAAGAAAAATTTTGGAGTGAGATAAACAAGGTAAGAAAGCCTAGGGAACGAATGGATTTGTCAGTTAAAAACAGAGTAGGGGAGTTAGTAGATGGGGAGCTGGAGGTATTGGGTAGATGGCGGAATATTTTGAGGAACTTTTAAATGTCGATGAAAAAAGGGAGGCGGTAATTTCATGTACTGGTCAGGGAGGTACAACATCGTTTAGGAGTGAAGAAGAGCAGGATGTGAGTGTGGGGAGGTGCGTGAGGCATTACGTAGAATGAAAGGGGTAAAGCAGCTGGAATTGACGGAATCATGACAGAAATGTTAAAAGCAGGGGGATATAGTGCTGGAGTGGTTGGTATTTTTGTTTAATAAATGTATGAAAGAGGGTAAGGTACCTAGGGATTGGCAGAGAGCATGTATAGTTCCTTTATTAAAGGGAAGGGGGATAAAAGAGTGTAAAAATTATAGGGGAATAAGTTTACTGAGTATCCAGGAAAGTGATGGCAGGGTTATTATTGAAAGAATTAGAGGTAAGACAGAGAGAGGATTGCGATAGCAAGAGGCTTTGAGGGGTAGGGATGGCTAGATCAACCCTTTACAGTGAAGCATATATGTGAACATATTGAAAAAGGTAGAGAAGTTTTTATTGCATTTTGGTTTAGAAAGGCAATGCTAGAGTGGATAGGGAGCAATGTGGCAAATGTTGAAGTGTATGGAATAGGTAGTAAGTTACTGAAGGTTGTAAGAGTTTTTAGAGGATAGTGAGGCAGGGTTAGGTGTAGAGAGAGGAATTACTCCGGTAAAGAGGTCTGACAGGGAGTAATGTCACCATGGTTGTTTAATATATTTATAGATGGGGTTGTAAAAGAAGTAAATGCTAGGGTGTTGGGGAGAGGGGTGGATTAAATTATGGAGAATTAAATGCAAATGGGAGTTGACACAGTTACTTTTGCTGATGATACTGTGCTTATGGGAGATTCTAAAGAAAAGTTGCAAAGGTTAGTGGACGAGTTTGGGAGAGTGTGTAAAGGTAGAAAGTTAAAGTGAACATAGATAAGAGTAAGGTGATGAGGGTATCTAACGATTTAAATAAAGAAAAATTGGATATCACATTGGAGAGAGGGATTATGGAAGAAGTAAATGTTTTCAGATATTTGGGAGTTGAGTGTCAGCGGATGGGTTTATGAAGGATGAGGTTAACCATAGAATTGATGAAGGAAAAAGGTGAGTGGTGCATTGAGGTATCTGTGGAGACAAAAACGTTATCCATGGAGGCAAAGAAGGGAATGTACGAAAGATAGTGGTACCAACACTCTTATATGGGTGTGAAGCATGGGTTGCAAATGCTGCAGCGAGGAGGGGCTGGAGGCAGTGGAGATGTCCTGTCTAAGGGCAATGTGTGGTGTAAATATTATGCAGAAAATTCAGAATGTGGAAATTAGGAGGAAGTGTGGAGTTACTAAAACTATTAGTCAGAGGGCTGAAGAGGGGTTGTTGAGGTGGTTTGGTCATTTAGAGAGAATGGATCAAAGTAGAATGACTTGGAGAGCGTATAAATCTATAGGTGAAGGAAGGCGGGGTAGGGGTCGTCCTAGAAAAGGTTGGAGGGAGGGGGTAAAGGAGGTTTTGTGGGCGAGGGGCTTGGACTTCCAGCAAGCATGTGTGAGTGTGTTAGATAGGAGTGAATGGAGACGAATGGTTTTTGGGACATGACGATCTGTTGGAGTGTGAGCAGGGTAACATTTTGTGAAGGGATTCAGGGAAACCAGTTAATTGATTTAGTTGGACTTGAGTCCTGGAAATGGGAAGTACAATGCCTGTACTTTAAAGGAGGGGTCTGGGATAGTGACAGCTGGGAGGGACTATTCTCAGCTGTCGTATCTGAGCTCCTCTGCAAAGACAGTGATTATGTATGAGTGTGGTGAAAGTGTTGAATGATGATGAAAGTATTTTCTTTTAGGGGATTTTCTTTCTTTTTGGGTCACCCTGCCTCGGTGGGAGACGGCCGACTTGTTGAAAAAAAAAAAAAAAAAAAAAGTTACAAATAAGGAAAAAGATACACACACAACCCGCACATATAAAAGAGAGGAGCTTACGACGACGTTTCGGTCCGACTTGGACCATTTACAAAGTCACACTAACACACAGAGACGGGGGAAGGGGTATATGTGCGGGTTGTGTGTGTATTGTTCCAGTCACGGTATTGTGCCTTTTTTTGTTATTTAAGGAAAAAGATATATATAAAATACAAAATAAGTCACACAATCAAATTTTGTGAGAAATTTAAGATAGTGAGGTAGCAGTTACTAGAACAATTATGAATTTAACTACTCTAACATACAATAAATTTTGTGAGAAATTTAAGATAGTGAGGTAGCAGTTACTAGAACAATTATTGCACTAACGTAGTCTGTCTGTGTGTCTGTTTTTCTGTCTGTCTGTGTGTCTGTCTTTCTGTCTGTCTGTGTGTCTGTCTTTCTGTCTGCTTGTCTCAGAGAGTAGCTCATAAACCAACTGGTATTATGCAGATCATAAGTGCATTATATCACTTTGTCTTGATTTTTTTAGTTATCCTAGGTAATTTACACTATGTATAATTGTATTTACATATGTGTTCCTGTGAGATAGAGACAGATAGAGACAGAAACAGATAGATACAGACAGAGAGATAGACAGCCTATCAGGTACCCAGCTGACCAGCCAGGTGGCCAACCAGCTGCTTGCCAGCCAGGTGGCCAGGCAGGCAGGCAGCCAGGTGGCCAGGCAGGCAGGCAGCCAGGTGGCCAGGCAGGCAGGCAGCCAGTTGGCCTGCCAGCCAGCCTACATCACTTTCCACTTCAAAGGGGAGTGTTAATATGACATGACATCAGTGAATCCTTGGTGTTTGCCGCAGTGTTTGCTCTAGCTGGCGCTCAATTTACCTGGTGCTCCCACAAGGTACTAAGTGGTCCCAGATTTTTTTAATATGGCGCACACCGAGTGTTAAGACCCATTCTATGCTCACCAGGCATCTCAGGCCAATTGTGCCAAATTTGGAGGCAGGAAAATAACACGTAAAATACGTTTGGGCAGTAGCAGTACTAACGTATATATACGTTTGGACCGTTTAAGGGTTAAAATCTGTGAGTGTGGTTACAGTGATGGCATAAAGATTAAGGAAAAGAATAATAATGTAATTATTATTATTACTATTAATATTACAGTGGACCCTCGCTATTCGAACACTCCAAACTCGCCCTTTTATGTAAGTTTTTTGTAAGTGCTTTTATAAGTGTATTTTTGGGGTCTGAAACGGACTAATCTAATTTACATCATTCCTTATGGGAATAAATTCGTTTGGTAACAGCACTTGAACAGCATTCTGGAATAAAGAATGTTCGAAAGTCGGGGGTCCACTGTATTATTTTATCCTTGGTATGTTGGTAGACAGCAACTGCCCATGGAGGTACTACAATCCTGCCAATTGAGTGTAAAACGAAAGCCTGTAATTGTTTTAAATGATGGTAGGATTGCTGGTGTCTTCTTTCTGTCTCATAAACATACTACAAGATTTCAGGTACGACTTGTTACTTCTACTTACACTTAGGTCATGCTACACATGCATATATATACACACCCCTCTAGGTTTTCTTCTATTTTCTTACTAGTTCTTGTTCTTGTTTATTTCCTCTTAACTCATGGGGAAGTGGAACAGAATTCTTCCTCCGTAAGCCATGCATATCATAAGAGTCAACTAAAATTCCGGGAGCAAGGAGCTAGTAACCCCTTCTCCTGTATACATTACTAAAGTTAAAAAGAGAAACATTTGTTTTTGTTTTTGGGTCACCTTGCTTCAGTGGGATATTGCTGGTTTTTTGAAAGAAGAAGAAAGAAAATTATTATTTTATGTAAGTACAGTGGACCCCCGAGTATCATAAGGCTCATATATCGTAAAAATCGTGTTTCGTAAGCTTTTTTCAATTTCGTGTATCGTAAACAGGCTCGTGTTTCGTAATGTATTAGACCTGTCCGCCTGCTCCGCGCCTGCCCTGCGCCTGCGCAGGACGCCAGTGAAGCGTTGTTTACCATTGAGAGAACATTACCCAGTGCGCTCTTTCACACATTCACAATACATTTGGTGTCTTTTTTGGTGGGTTAGTGATTGTCACTTTGAAATAAGTCACCATGGGTCCAAAGAAGCTTCCTAGTGGCACCCCAGTGGTAGCAGGCATGCAGAGAGTGTAGCATCCATGCAGGGAGTGTAGCATTCATGCAGGGAGTGTAGCATTCATGCAGGGAGTGTAGCATTCATGCAGGGAGTGTAGCATTCATGCAGGTAGTGTAGCATTCATGCAGGGAGTGTAGCATTCATGCAGGGAGTGTAGCATTCATGCAGGGAGTGTAGCATTCATGCAGGGAGTGTAGCATTCATGCAGGGAGTGTAGCATTCATGCAGGGAATGTAGCATTCATGCAGGGAGTGCAGCAGGCATGCAGGGAGTGTAGCAGGCATGCAGGGAGTGTAGCAGGCATGCAGGGAGTGTAGCAGGCATGCATTGAGTGTAGCATTCATGCATTAAAAGACCAAGAAGGGAAGTAACCCCAAAGAGGGCTTTGACACCTGAAGTCCTTTTGGAGGGGGATTCCCCTTCCAACCACTAACACCCTGCCCCTGTCATCATCCCTATCTTCCAGATGCCTGCAACTCTTCAATAAAGGTAAGTAAATGTATATACAGTGGACCCCCGAGTTTCGTAAAAACTTCACTCCTGAAGTCTGCTCAAGTGCCATTACCGAACGAATTTACTCCCTTAAGCACTTACAATATTATACTTACATAAATGTACGATTTCCGGGGTTTACGAAACTCGGGGGTCCACTGTATATATATATATACAGTGGAACCCCGGTTAACAAAAAAAAAATCATTGCAGAAGCCTGCTCAAGTGTCATTACCGAACGAATTTACTTCCTTAAGAAAAAATGTCATTTAGGTTAGTCTACAGTGAGCCCCCGGTTCTCGTCGGCAATCCGTCACAGAGGGCCCGTCGACCACCGGTTTGGTCGAACTCCGATTCTATTTTCCCCATAAGAAATAATGGAAATAAAATTAATCCGTCCCAGCCATCCAAAAGTATTAAAATAAAATATTTTTTAGGACTTTTTGACATTAAAATAAACACAATTTTATAAAAAAAATAAGAAATAAATAGTACAATAACATGTCACTTACATTTATTGAAGAGTTGTTGATGTGTGGAGGACGGGAGGAGGGAAGAAGGTGGTACCTGCTAGTGTTTGGAAGGGGAATCCCCTTCCATTAACACTGCAGGTACCAAGTTCTTTTCTGGGGTTACTGGCCTTTTCTTTGAATGCTACACTCCCTGCATGAATGCTACACTCCCTGCATGAATGCTACACTCCCTGCATGAATGCTACACTCCCTGCATGAATGCTACACTCCCTGCATGAATGCTACACTCCCTGCATGAATGCTACACTCCCTGCATGAATGCTACACTCCCTGCATGAATGCTACACTCCCTGCATGAATGCTACACTCCCTGCATGAATGCTACACTCCCTGCATGAATGCTACACTCCCTGCATGAATGCTACACTCCCTGCATGAATGCTACACTCCCTGCATGAATGCTACACTCCCTGCATGAATGCTACACTCCCTGCATGAATGCTACACTCCCTGCATGAATGCTACACTCCCTGCATGCCTACTACACTCCCTGCATGCCTACTACACTCCCTGCATGCCTACTACACTCCCCGCATCCTTGCTACACTCCCTGCATCCTTGCTACACTCCCTGCATCCTTGCTACACTCCCTGCATCCCTGCTACACTCCCTGCATCCTTGCTACACTCCCTGCATCCTTGCTACACTCCCTGCATCCTTGCTACACTCCCTGCATCCCTGCTACACTCCCTGCATCCCTGCTACACTCCCTGCATCCTGCTACACTCCCTGCATCCCTGCTACACTCCCTGCATCCCTGCTACACTCCCTGCATCCCTGCTACACTCCCTGCATCCCTGCTACACTCCCTGCATCCCTGCTACACTCCCTGCATGAATGCTACACTCCCTGCATGAATGCTTCACTCCCTGCATATTCTTTACCACAGGCTTGGCACTAGGAGCTTTCTTGGGGCCCATGGGGGCTTATTTAGCAGTTGCAAGCACTAAAAACACTGGAATAATGACAATAATTTTTAACTAGAATAAACTCAATAAATTTCTCTAATATTAAGTACCTAGTTTTTAAGGACTAGAATAAGCTGCCCCTAATGCCATGGCATGTCAGTGGCTCTCCTTGCACTCAATTTACATTGTAACTTCCAATACCCATGTAACCTGCAATGAAATAAAATTTGTTTGTTTGTTTGTTTGTTTGTATGAATGCGTGGGTGGTGCGTGGGTTGTGTTCGCTCACTTGTAAACAATAACACACTGAGTGCCTGGGCGCTCAGCTTGGCCACGGCCACACGCGTACGCGTTCGGGACGAATAGCCGACTCGCCGAACTCCGAGTGGCCGCCTAATACCGAGTCAAAAATATTGTAAAAAAACTTGTCGAACACCGATTTGGCCGAGCTCCGACGCCGTCGAACACCGGGGGTTCACTGTATTTCAGACCCCCAAAAATACACTTCCACAAGCACTTACAATATTATACTTGCATAATTGCACGATTTCTGGGGTGTTCGTTAACCGGGGTTCCACTGTATATTGTTTTTAATTATTTAGTATGTGAATATTTTTTTGTGGAACGGATTAATTGTATTTACATTATTTCTTATGGGAAATAATGGTTCGAATTTCGTAAACTTCGTGTTAAGTAATAGCTCCTGGAACAGATTAATTACGATACTTGGGGGTCCACTGTATAGTAGGTTGGTAGACAGCAACCGTCCTGCCAAGTGAATGTAAAACAGAAGCCTGTGATTGTTTTACATGATGGTAGGATTGCTGGTGTGTTTTTTTCGGACTCATAAACATGCAAGATTTCAGGTATGTCTTGCTACTTCTACTTACACTTAGGTCACACTACACTTGCATGTACAAGCATATATGTACACATCCCTCTGGGTTTTCTTCTATTTTCTTACTAGTTCTTCTTCTTGTTTATTTCCTCTTATCTCCATGGGGAAGTGGAACTGAATTCTTCCTCCACAAGCCATGCGTGTCGCAAGAAACGACTAACATGCCGGGAGCAAGGGGCTAGTAACCCCTTCTCCTGTATACATTAATAAAGTTAAAAAGATAAACTTTCGCTTTTCTTTTTAGGTCACCCTGCCTCGGTGGGATATGGCTGGTTTGATGAAAAAAAAAATTATTATTTTATTGCAGGGCTCTGGTGGCTAAAGCTCTCGCTTCACACGGCGAGGTTCTGGGTTCGATTCCCAGCCAGGGTAGAAACATTGGGCATGTTTCTTTACAACTGTTGTCTATGTTCACCCATCAGTAAAATGGGTACATGGGTGTTTGTCGACTGGTGTGGGTCACATCCTGGGACACTGACCTAATTTGCCCGAAATGCTCAGCATAACAAGGGGCTTTCTATATAGTAGTACAGTGGTACCTTGACTTATGAGTGCCCCAACTTACGAGTTTTCTGAGTTACGAGCCATCGCTCGGTCGATTTTTTGCTTTGAGTTGCTAGCCAAAATCCGAGTTACAAGCAAGCTTCAGATACGCCGCCACTAGTTGGCGGCGTATCTGAAGTCAAATCCAACTCTGTACCCAGAAGAATGTCAGGTAGTACTTCATCCCATCCCACATGCTCTTCCAAGACATAACTGGAAGGATAATACTCCCACACTAATCCCAGATTGTAGTGGTTCTCGTATAAATCCGGGGAAGAGGTAACCTCCATTTCAACACTCAAGAGTTTTTCCAGAAACATTAAGGTTGATGGAGTACTGATAGTGGTGGGTGGAGTAGTCATGGTAGTCGGTGGAGTAGTGATGGTGGTGGGTGGAGTAGTGATAATGGTGGGTGGAGTAGCAATGGTGGTGGGTGGAGTGCTGATAGTGGTGGGTGGAGTGCTGATAGTGGTGGGTGGAGTAGTGATGGTGGTGGGTGGAGTAGTGATGGTGGTGGGTGGAGTAGTGATGGTGGTGGGTGAAGTAGTGATAGTGGTGGGTGGAGTAGTGATGGTGGTGGGTGTAGTAGAGATGGTGGTGGGTGGTGTAGTGAAGGTAGTGGGTGAAGTAGAAATGGTGGTGGGTGTAGTAGAGATGGGGGTGGGTGGAGTATTGAAGGTGGTGGGTGGAGTAGAGATGGTGGTGGGTGGTGTAGTGAAGGTAGTGGGTGAAGTAGAAATGGTGGTGGGTGTAGTAGAGATGGGGGTGGGTGGAGTATTGAAGGTGGTGGGTGGAGTAGTGAAGGTGGTGGGTGGAGTAGTGAAGGTGGTGGGTGGAGTAGACATGGTGGTGGGTGGAGTAGTGAAGGTGGTGGGTGGAGTATACAATATTTCTTATTTATAAATACATTTTTCTTATTTAAAAAACCCGTAACAAAAAAATTGGGGTGGTTTTTTGGGGGCTGGAACGGATTAATGGCATTTCAATTAATTTCAATGAGGAAAACTGATTTCATATACTATACGAGCAAATTAAACTCGTAAGTCAAGGTACCACTGTATGTCACTGATGTCAGCTAGGCCTGTATACCATGAACATGTACTTGTAGTAAATAAAGATATTATTATTATTATAGGTCAGACAGTGACTTGGAAATTCTTAGAAATGAGGTATGACCTAAGGAAGAGAAAGGCAATTTCATGGATCATGAGGCCTTCACCAGCATCATGGCACCTCACTTATACAGAGGAAAAGAATAAAAAGGCAAATATAGATGAAGCACCTAAAAGGTAGATATTTTTATTTTGGCAGCCTACCTTTTCAAGATGAATTCTCCTTATAAGTTCTTCTTTCAACAAATCGGCCGTATCCCACCGAGGTAGGGTGGCCCAAAAACAAAAACAAAGTTTCTCTTTTTAACTTTAGTAATGTATACAGGAGAAAGGATTACTAGCTCCTTGCTCCTGGCATTTTGGTTGCCTCTTACGACACGCATGGCTTACAGAGGAAGAATTCTGTTCCACTTCCCCATGGAGATAGGAAATAAACAAGAACAAGAACTAGTAAGAAAATAGAAGAAAGCCCAGAGGGGTGTGTGTGTATATATATGTTTGTACATGCATGTGGTGTGACCTAAGTGTAAGTAGAAGTAGCAAGACATACCTGAAATCTCGCATGTTTATGAGCAAAAAAGACACCAGAAATTCTACCATCATGTAAAACAATTACAGGCTTTTGTTTTACACTCACTTTGCAGGACAGTAGTACCTCCCTGGGAGGTTGCTGTCTATCAACCTACTACCTAGATCCTTATACAGTGGACCCCCGGTGTTCGTTATGCTCCAAACTCAAACAATTATGTAAGTGTATTTTTGTAAGTGCTTTTGTAAGTGTATTTTTGGGGGTCTAAAAGGACTAGTCTAATTTACATTATTCCTTATGGGAATAAATTTGTTTGGTAATGGTACTTGAACAGCATTCTGGAATGAAAAAGTTATGAAAACCGGGGGTCCACTGTACACACAAATTAATTGATAAAAAGAAAAGATTAACAGACAGACAGATGAGCAGCAATATATAATTTACTGATTTAAAGAAGTGAATAATGGCTGGAGGCCCCACATATACAGCACCCTCTTTTCGGTGTTCCATGTTTTCATTGGCTTTCAATTGAGCCATTGTTCATTATGTTCGGTGCTTTTATCTCTTTTCCGCCATTTTCGTACAGCAGTTGGATAAGGGAAGGGCGACTGGCACCATATTTTAAGGTATTAATTTTACTTTTATATCTGTTTTTTTATGGTTAGCTGTATTGACCACTTAATATATGATAGTGTAAACACATTATCAGGCATTTTAGAAGTGATTTTTGTTTACTGTATTGGGGTCATGAACCTAAGAGCTGTACAAATGGGGCCCTCCTATACTGTACTATAATATATATGTACAGTGGACCCCCGGTGTTCGTGATGCTCCAAACTCGCCTTTTATGTAAATGTATTTTTGTAAATGCTTTTGTAAGTGTATTTTTGGGGGTCTAAAAGGACTAGTCTACTTTACATTATTCCTTATGGGCATAAATTCATTTGGTAATGACAATTGAACAGCATTCTGGAACGAAAAAATCACGAAAACCGGGGGTCCATTGTATATTACTTGAGCATAAAAATTTTATGATTTCTGTAATCCTTGAAATAAAATATAATTAACAATGCTTACTTACATGCAAACAAGAAACTGCTTAAGTGCTGCTTCTGGTGTCGAACACTCCTCATCCCTGGGCTTGATTAAAAAGTTCCAGTCTTCAAATACTGCTGCCAGCTTGTCTAGGCCTCCATAATGAAAATGAAAGATCTTGTATTGGCTCTCCCGGCTGGCAATTACTAACTGGCCACAAGTATGGTCTTGGTCACTGAAGAAAAGTCGGAGAGACTTGCTCTGCCCTACGGAACATGATTCACATCTCAATATTAAAATATGCTCAGGAATGTTTTAGAAAAAGCTAATAAATCAATAATGGCTACTGGAATAAGAAAAACTTAAACTACAGTATTGTACTGTGCTGTATTTCATTATTACATATTTATATTATGCTGCATATCCTCCCTCCTGCTCTTCTTCCCTCTTCATATGCCTTCTTAATTCTTTTCTTCCCTTTTTTGCCTCACTCTTCCACCTCCACCTTCCTCTTCCTCCTCCTACCAATTCAAAAAATAATTTTTCCTGAATTTTGGGCTATTGCAGAAAATGTATTCTCTTGAATTGTGGGCTAATGTAAATAAATTTTAGGTGTAAACACAACATTATCCTTTAACCTCCTCACTCAAAATTTATTTTGAATGACCAAAACTAAAAAGAGAAAGTACTCACTGACATCAATACTGAAGATGCCACACTTGTGCTCTCTTCTGACTGGAGACGATCCTCCATCAACAGGAGTTGGGCAGAAGGAGGACAATGATGAATCTGGGAAAGCTAAGTTGGCAGAATAGGCCATCGACTCTGCACTTCTTTCATACCAATATTGTTCTCCTGAAGATGGTACAAATAATGTTATCAAAATGTTAGAGAGACTAAATGAGACATTAAAAAAAATGACTGCTTTCAAAATATGAAAATAAAGATTATCTTCTGCTTAAATAAATGCAAATACTTTTGTATAAACCGTGTAAATGTAAAGCCACAGTACAATGTAAAAGAAAAATATTACACTGAGTGCAATGTGGGAGTCTCACCTAATTGTGGTTGCAGGGGTCGAGACTTAGCTCCTGGCCCCGCCTCTTCACTGACCGCTACTAGGTCCTCTATCTCCCTGCTCCATGAGCTTTATCATACCTCGTCTTAAAGCTATGTATGGTTCCTGCCTCCACTACATCACTTGTTAGACTATTCCACTTCCTGACAACTCTATGACTGAAGAAATACAGTGGTACCTCGACTTACAATATTTTTTCATTCCAGAATGCTGTTCAAGTGTCATTACCAAACGAATTTATCTCCTTAAGAAATGTTGTAAAATAGACTAGTCCTTTTAGACCACCAAAATTACACTTACAAAAGCATTTAAAAAAATAAACTTACATACAAGGGTGAGTTTGGGGACCATCGTAAGTCGAGGTACCACTGTACTTCCTAACATCCCTTTGACTCGTCCGAGTCTTCAACTTCCAATTGTGACCCCTTGTTTCTGTGTCCCCTCTCTGTAACATCCTGTCTCTGTCCACCTTATCTATTCCATGCAGCATTTTGTATGTCATTATCATGTCTCCCCTAACCCTCCTGTCCTCCAGTGTCGTCAGGCCAATTTCCCTTAACCTTTCTTCATAGGACATTCCCCTTAGCTCCGGAACTAACCTTGTTGCAAACCTTTGCACTTTCTCTAATTTCTTGACGTGTTTGACCAGGTGTGGGTTCCAAGCTGGTGCTGCATACTCCAATATGGGCCTTACGTACACAGTGTACAGTCTTGAACGATTCCTTACTAAGGTATCGGAACACTATTCTCAGGTTTGCCAGGCGCCCATATGCTGCACCAGTTATCTGGTTGATGTGTGCTTCCGGAGACGTGCTTGGTGTTATACAGTGGACCCTCGGTTAACGAAAGGTCCCGTTAACGAAAGTTTCGGAAAACGTAAGCTTTTTTCGGAATCAGTTAGCGAAAAATTCCTCGGTTACCGAAAGGTATTAGACGTGTCCGCCTGCTCCGCGCAAGCGCAGGACACCAGTGAAGCGTTGTTTACCATTGAGAGAACATTACCTAGCGCGCTCTTTCAAAGATTCACAATATATTTGGTGTCTTTTTTGGTGGTTTAGTGATTCTCACTGTGAAATAAGTCACCATGGGTCCAAAGAAGCTTCCTAGTGGCACCCCAGTGGTAGCATTCATGGAGGGAGTGTAGCATTCATGGAGGGAGTGTAGCATTCATGCAGGGAGTGTAGCATTCATGCAGGGAGTGTAGCATTCATGCAGAGAGTGTAGCATTCATGCAGGGAGTGTAGCAGGCATGCAGGGAGTGTAGCAGGCATGCAGGGAGTGTAGCAGGCATGCAGGGAGTGTAGCAGGCATGCAGGGAGTGTAGCAGGCATGCAGGGAGTGTAGCAGGCATGCAGGGAGTGTAGCAGGCATGCAGGGAGTGTAGCATCGGAGTGTAGCGGCATGCAGGGAGTGTAGCAGGCATGCAGGGAGTGTAGCAGCATGCAGAGAAGAAGGAAGTAACCCCAGAGAGGGACTTGTTACCCTGAAGTCCTTTTGGAGGGGATTTCCTTCCAACCATTAACACCCTGCCCCTGTCAGCAACTCTACCTTCCAGATGCTTGCAACTCTTCAATAAAGGTAAGTAAATGTTATTGTTTTTTTTTTTTTTGAGTGATTATTTTTTTGTGGAACAAATTAATTGTATTTACATTATTTCTTATGGGAAATAAGGTTTCAGATAACGAAAGATTCAGATTAAGTAATAGCTCCTGGACCGGATTAATTTCGTTAACCGAGGGTCCACTGTACTCACCCCAAGATCTTTCTCCTTGAGTGAGGTTTGCCGTCTTTGGCCACCTAGCCTATACTCTGTCTGCGGTCTTCTTTGCCCTTCCCCGATCTTCATGACTTTGCATTTAGTGGGGTTAAACCCGAGAAGCCAGTTGCTGGACCACGTGTCCAGCCTGTCCAGGTCTCTTTGTAGTCCTGCCTGATCCTCATCTGATTTAATTCTCCTCATTAACTTCACATCATCTGCAAACAGGGACACTTCTGAGTCTATCCCTTCCATCATGTCATTCATGTATATCAAAAATAGCACTGGTCCTAGGACTGACCCTTGTGGGACCCCGCTCGTCAAAGGCGCCCACTGTGATACCTCATCACGTACCATTACTCGTTGTTGCCTCCCTGTCAGGTATTCTCTGATCCATTGCAGTGCCCCTCCTGTTACACGTGCCTGATCCTCTAGCTTCTGCACTAATCTATTGTGAGGAACTGTATCGAAGGCCTTCTTGCAGTCCAAGAAAATGCAGTCAACCCACCCTTCTCTCTCGTGTCTTACCTCTGTTACCTTGTCATAAAACTCCAGGAGGTTTGTGACACAGGATTTGCCTTCCCTGAATCCGTGCTGGGTTTTTTTTTTTTTTTTTTTCAACAAGTCGGCCGTCTCCCACCGAGGCAGGGTGACCCAAAAAGAAAGAAAATCCCCAAAAAGAAAAAACTTTCATCATCATTCAACACTTTCACCACACTCATACATAATCACTGTCTTTGCAGAGGAGCTCAGATACTACAGCTGAGAAAAGTCCCTCCCAGCTGTCACTATCTCAGACCCCTCCTTTAAAGTGCTGGTTGTCATTTATAATCTTGTTCCGTTCCAGGTGCTCTACCAATCTCCTCCTGATAATCTTCTCCATGACTTTGCATACTATACATGTCAGTGACACTGGTCTATAGTTTAGTGCCTCGCTTCTGTCTAATGATCATATGTCGTATCCTCGGTCGTATCCCACCGAGGCAGAGTGGCCCAAAAAGAAAAACAAAATTTTCTCTTTTATTTAGTAATTTATACAGAAGGGGTTACTAGCCCCTTGCTCCCGGCATTTTAATCGCCTCTTATGACACGCATGGCTTATGGAGGAAGAATTCTGTTCCTCTTCCCAATGGAGAATGATCATATGTATACACTGAAATAATAATAATAAATAATAATGCATGTCATAAGAGGCGACTAAAATGCTTGGAACAAGGGGCTGGTAACCCCTTCTCCTGTATAAATTACTAAATTTAAAAAGAAAAACTTTCGTTTTTCTTTTTAGGTCACCTTGCCTCGATGAGATATGGCTGGTTTGTTGGAAAAAAAAATAATTGCCAAGCCCATAAGGGTTATACAGCACCTGGGAAATGGAAGGGTTTGATCTATGGAAGGGAAGAAGAGCTCAGATTCCCTAGAACCAAAGCCCTACATCAGCATTGAGGCACCTCCCTTTGAAGGAATGCATAGGAAGCAATATTTCCAAATAAAGTAAATAAAACTAAAACCAAATTTCTTGGTAAATGTTTAGAATTATACTAATCTTCTTGTATGGAAACTTACTTTATAGTATAATGATGACAGTATTAAAAAGATTCTATTTATCCATCTCAGAATTAAAAGAATGCATATGGTAAACATTATAGTGGCCCCCGGATTTCATACAGCTCCCAACTCGAACAATTATGTAAGTGTATTTTTGGGGGTCTGAAACAGACTAATCTAATTTACATTCGTCCTTATGGGAACAAATTCATTCAGTAACGGCATTCGAACAGTATTCTGGAATGAATTAATGACGAAATCTGGGGGTCCACTGTACAGTGGTCCCTCGGTTTTCGTGCATCTCCAAACTCGAACATTTATGTAAGTTTATTTTCGTAAGTGCTGTTGCAAGTGTATTTTTGGGGGTCTGAAATAGACTAACCTACGTGACATTATTTCTTAAGGAAGTAAATTTGTTCGGTAATGGCACTTGAGCAGCATTCTGGAACGAATTTTCGGCGAAAACCGAGGGACCACTGTATATAGTTTATGTTCTTATGTAACATTACATATGGTAAACATTATACTATGTGTGTGCCTGAAAAAATAATTATGTAATGGAAATTTACTACATTTTTTATTACATATATACAGTGGTACCCCGAGTTTCGGCCATAATTTGTTCCCATAAGGAATAATGTAAATTAGATTAGTCCATTTCAGACCCCCAAAAATACACTTACAAAAGCACTTACAATAATACACTTGCATAATTGTTCGAGTTGGGAGCTGTATGAAACTCAGGGTACCACTGTACAAAGTAACAAGCTTCAGGCTTACCATTACCAGCAGTGAAATAGTGAGGTGGAGTCAAATGTGGTTCAGGAGATGATTCCAAACTATCTTCTCTTTCACTAGTGAGTTGTCCCAGAGAACTTGAGCTTTGTATTGTCTCTGTGATGGTTAAACTTTCTCCAAGTTTGTCCCCATCTGAACTGCTGTCTGAAGAGGATATATATCGGCATTTCTGGCCATCGACTACATCATCACCATCATCTGTTTCTTCATTAATAACAGAACTAAGAGGAACAGACACTCTGTTTTCTTCATGGTTATTATCTTCACTAATTTTATTGATGGTGAGCTCTGAACCTTCTTTTAAAACCGAAACAGTCTCACTTTGCTGATTGTCTGGTAGCTGCCATTCTTTCTGTAAATCATTTGTATTGTGTTTACATACATTCTTATTAGCCTCATCAGCAATTTCTTTATCTTCTTCTGTATCACAAGTTACCTCATCATTGCCTTCTTTTATTTCATTATCCCTCTTGTCTTTATCTTGCTTTACTTCATCACCATCATCTTCAACATATTTCTGTTGCCCATCACTAATGTTTCCATCGCTATTGGGACTAGCCTCACCCTTGGACTGTGTAACTTCACTAGTCGTATCCAAGGTGGAGATACCAGACGTAGACATTGTGGCAGCATCATCAAATGAAGTCTGTGATCAAAGGAATGTGAAAAAATTATCACAAAAAATAATCATGAAGGGCTAATATTGGACAGTTTTTTACCACATTGGCCATCATCCACATAAGTAGGGTGATCCACAATAAAGAAACATTCAATATAATTCACACAATAGTTAGCTTGCCAGAAGTGCACAGACATCACAACTTAAATGACTCTCCAAAATGTAATATCACTAACCCACCTTCAGAGAGCAGGCACTGTACTTTCTACCTCCAAGACTGGGTAACCAGTTTCCCTGAATGCCTTCATAAATACGTATTACCTTGTACACTCTCTAACAGCATGTCAGATCCTTAAAACCCTCTGTCTCCACTCACCCTAAGCAAACACATTCACACATGCTGTGTGGATACTCAAGTCCCTATCATTAAAAAAAAAATCCTTCACATCCTTCCTCCATCCCTTCCTGGAATTACTCCTACTCCTCCTACCTTCTATCCCATATTTATATACCTTCTTGGTCATCTTATTCTACTCCATCCTTTCTAAGAGCCCAAACCACCTCAACAACTCTGCCCTCTGAATAATATTTTTCGTAACCCCATACTGTTTGTATTACAAAAAAATGAGTCAATATATATTAAAAGGAAGAGGACAGTAATGAACGATACATCTAGTTTGCATAGATTATTAATTCATGACAGAAAAATAATACTTTTATGAGGCTAACTGTTTATTAAATACGTAAAAAAAAATTCACTTTGTGCTCTGGTTACATTTTACATAATTTTGTATATTGTCAAAAATTAGTTAAGTTCGTATAATAATAAACTCATGGTTAACTTTTGACAGCAGTAAATGAGATTTCATCATTAGAAAATAAATTTGATTCTAACTTTCAAGAAACCATTGTAGTTACGAACTTACTTTTCTTAATGTACCACTGCTATCGTGTAATACCAGAGAAGAGACAGACATTGATTCAGAGTCTGATGTTGGGTATGGAGAATTGCTGCGACTGCTTCCCTCAGTGCTGAAAATTAAAAAAGTAGTACTATACATCAATCCAATTTTATAAGAGAAATACAGCATTCTAAGGCAACTCAAAACTGTACTGTATTTCTTGAAGTGATAAATCTATGTGGGTCATTCAGCATAAGGAATGCTGGAGGCTTAATTCTCTGTTCATTAACGGTGGCCTTCTCTCTGACCAGTCAGGCTGTTGGTGATCACTGATATATTATAACAACATATTACTGTAGAAAGAGATTTGGTAATAAGTAATACATACATATTTTATGAAAAAGAGGATAAATAAGTATACAAGGTATGATATAGCATGTAATGAAAGTAGTTTGTTAGATTATGTATTGGTGGATAAAAGGTTGATGGGTAGGCTTCAGGATGTACATGTTTATAGAGGGGCAATGGATATATCAGATCATTATTTAGTTGTAGCTACAGTTAGAGTAAGAGGTAGATGGGACATAAGGAAAATGGCAACAGCAAGTAAGAGAGAGGTGAAAGTGTATAAACTAAGGGAGGAGGAAGTTAGGGTGAGATATAAGCAACTATTGGCAGAAAAGTGGGCTAATGCAAGTATGAGTAGTGGGGAGGTTGAAGAGGGTTGGGATAGTTTTAAAAATGCAGTATTAGAATGTGGGGCAGAAGTTTGTGGCTATAGGAGGGTGGGTGCAGGAGGAAAGAGGAGTGATTGGTGGAATGATGAAGTAAAGTGTGTGGTAAAAGAGAAAAAGGTAGCTTATGAGAGGTTTTTACAAAACAGAAGTGTTCTAAGAAGAGCAGAGTACAGTGGTACCTCGACTTACGATGGTCCCCAAACTCACCCTTTTATGTAAGTTTATTTTTTTAAATGCTTTTGTAAGTGTAATTTTGGGGGTCTAAAAGGACTAGTCTATTTTACAACATTTCTTAAGGAGATAAATTCGTTTGGTAATGGCACTTGAACAGCATTCTGGAATGAAAAAATATCGTAAGTCGAGGTACCACTGTATATGGAGAGTTAAAGAAAGGTGAAGAGAGTGGTGAGAGAGTGCAAAAGGAGAGCAGATGAAAGAGTGGGAGAGGCACTGTCAAGAAATTTTGCTGAAAATATGAAAAAGTTTTGGAGTGAGACAAACAAGTTAAGAAAGCCTAGAAAATGAATGGATTTGTCAGTTAAAAACAGAGTAGGGGAGTTAGTAGATGGGGAGCTGGAAGTAGTATTGGGTAGATGGCGGGAATATTTTGAGGAACTTTTAAATGTCGATGAAGAAAGGGAGGCGGTAATTTCATGCACTGGTCAGGGAGGTATAACATCTTTTGGGAGTGAAGAAGAGCAGGATGTGAGTGTGGGGGAGGTGCGTGAGGCATTACGTAGAATGAAAGGGGGTAAAGCAGCAGGAGATTACTTTCCGGTAAAAGTAGGTCTTAGACAGGGATGTGTGATGTCACCATGGTTGTTTAATATATTTATAGATAGGGTTGTAAAAGAAGTAAATGCTAGGGTGTTGGGGAGAGGAGTGGGATTAAATTATGGGGAATCAAGTACAAAATGGGAGTTGACACAGTTACTTTTTGCTGATGATACTGTGCTTATGGAAGATTCTAAAGAAAAGTTGCAAAGGTTAGTGGACGAGTTTGGGAGGGTGTGTAAAGGTAGAAAGTTGAAAGTGAACATAGATAAGAGTAAGGTGATGAGGGTATCAAACGATTTAGATAAAGAAAAATTGGATATCACATTGGAGAGAGGGAGTATGGAAGAAGTGAATGTTTTCAGATATTTGGGAGTTGACTTGTCAGCAGATGGGTTTATGAAGGATGAGGTTAACCATAGAATTGATGAAGAAAAAAAGGTGAGTGGTGCGTTGAGGTATCTGTGGAAACAAAAAACGTTATCTATGGAGGCAAAGAAGGGAATGTATGAAAGTATAGTGGTACCAACAATCTTATATGGATGTGAAGCTTGGGTTGTAAATGCTGCAGCAAGGAGGCGGCTGGAGGCAGTGGAGATGTTCTGTCTAAGGGCAATGTGTGGTGTAAATATTATGCAGAGAATTCGGAGTGTGGAAATTAGGAGGAGTTGTGGAGTTACTAAAAGTATTAGTCAGAGGGCTGAAGAGGGGTTGTTGAGGTGGTTTGGTCATTTAGAGAGAATGGTTCAAAGTAGAATGACTTGGAGAGCGTATAAATCTGTAGGGGAAGGAAGGAGAGGTAGGGGTCATCCTTGAAAAGGTTGGAGGGACGGGGTAAAGGAGGTTTTGTGGGAAAGGGGCTTGGACTTTCAGTAAGTGTGTGTGAGCATGTTAGATAGGAGTGAATGGAGACGAATAGTTTTTGGGACCTGACAAGCTGTTGGAGTGTGAGCAGGGTAATATTTAGTGAAGGGATTCAGAGAAACCGGTTATTATAGATTTAGCTGGACTTCAGTCCTGGAAATGGGAAGTACAATGCCTGCACTTTATAGGAGGGGTCTGGGATATTGACAGTTTGGAAGCACTATTCTGAGCGCTTCTGCAAAGACAGTGATTATGTATGAATGAGGTGTTGAATGATGAAAGTATTTTCTTTTTAGGGATTTTCTTTCTTTTTGGGTCACCCTGCCTTGGTGGGAGACGGCCGACTCAAAAAAAAAAATTACTGAATTTGAAAATTAGCTAGTAATTAATAATATATTATAATTGAAGAGAATAAAGATATCTACTCTGACAAAAAGAAATCAACTCATTTACGAGTCACTCCGGGAAATTGTGGTGCATTAGCTGTAATTAGCTCAGTGGTAGATAATTCAATTTATAACTGAAATGACTTAGGTTCAATCCCTTGGCAACACATGACACATGGGTAATATCCTTACAGCTTCCTCTGTTCATCTACCTGTAAGCAGACTATTATGTGTCACATTACAGAGGTCTGAAAGACCCCAACACATATAAGCCAGTTTGACTTTCTTGGGTTATCCTGGGTTAATCTTCTGAAGAAAGTCTCTCTCTTTAACCTTTAAAAAAAAAAAGTTGTACAGCAGTCATATATAGTATTCCCAAATCCTTAGTAAACTTTTTTTGAATGAAAGAAACAGTTTATTTGGCCAAGAAACAACACATCATGTGGAAACATATTTGAAGTACAGTACAATCTAGCATGGCTAACATGCTTACTAAATTAGATTTTGTGTGTGTGTGTGTACAGTAATTGCATACAAAAGTTCATCATAGCATTTACCACTAAATTAACTGTACAAGATGATAATTTTAATGAAGTAGAAATATTGAAATAAAATTGAGGGAAAAATGCCCAAAAAAAGTTTGAGTAGCATTTGAGGGATGACATAAAAAATGTAAGTAAAACAGTTGAAAGGATGATGTAATAAGGATTTTGCTGTGGGTGACTCTTCCAACCTATGCTAAGATTTCAGTGTTAAGTGAAGATTCTGCATGATTCAAGGAAGGCTTTTATGGGAGAAGCAAACTGAGAAAACAACTGGCCTACTTACTTCATTTGAGAAATAAGGTCATGATTTCGCCGAAGACGCTCATTGGGAATCCAATTCAGGTGCAGTGTGGTTCCATGAGTCATATCTGCTTGACACTTGATAACCAAGTAACCAGGATGGTGTACTTTTTCTCCATCTCCACGATAACGTGAGGGAGGGTGTACACAAACATTGTTCTTACCTAATGACAAAAGATTAATTGCTTCAACATGATGAGTGTAACATACAACATTACGATTATTCAGAGATTTACTTATGTAGTACAGTGGAACCTCGGTTTTCGTGATTAATCCATTCTAAAAAGTCTGACGAAAACCAAATCGTATGAAAACTGAAGCAATATTTCCCATAAGAAATAATGTAAAACCAATTAATCCATTCCAGACACCCAAAAATATTAAAAAAAAATACATTTTATAGAGAATGACTATAGTTTTACATACAGAAAACAATGAGAAATAAATATGACTAATGAAATGGGTAAATGAACATTTAACATCACTTTTACCTTTTTTGAGGACTCTAATTGGCATATGGAAGACAGCAAGGAGGGGAGAGGGAGGATGAGGGTTATTGTTTGGAAGGGGAATCCCCTTCCATAAGGACTACAGGTATCAAGGCCCTATCTGGAGTTACTTCCCTTCTTTGTCTTTTACTAGCACTAGGACCAGCTTGAGAGTCACTGTACTCCTGTCGCATAAAAAATCTGTCCAGAAAGGTCTGTTTCTGGCGTCTCTTTAAGATCTGCCTAAAATGGGACAAGGCATTGTCATTGAACATGTTGCAGACATGGCTTGCAACAGCTTTGTTAGAGTGATATTTCTCCACAAAACTTTGCAACTCACTCCACTTTGCACACTCTCTCTTCCTCCTCCACTGAAGCAATTTCTTCAGCTGCAGCCCCATAGTGAGTGGGGGGCACCCACTCAACTACCTAAAGTCATACCTCACCAACAGAAGCCAATACATGTACACAAATGGAGCGAACTCTTCCACACAACAAATTACAGTCGGAGTCCCTCAAGGAAGTGTCCTGGGGCCACTCATATTCCTCATTTACATAAATGACCTACCGAATGCATCACAACTACTCAAACCCATTTTATTTGCAGATGACACAACATATGTCTTCTCTCACCCAAATCCAGTTATACTGGCCAACACTGTTAATGCCGAATTACAGAAAATATCAACATGGATGACGACTAACAAGCTTACTCTCAATACTGACAAGACCTACTTCATACAGTTTGGAAGCAAAGCCACAAATGTTCCACTTAACATAACACTCAATGGTACACCCATCACAAGACTCACAGAGGGAAAATTCCTAGGAATCCACCTTGACAGTAGCCTTAAATTCCAAACACATATACAACAAATTTCCAAGAAAATCTCGAAGACAGTAGGCATATTATCAAAGATACGCTATTATGTACCTCAATCAGCTCTCCTTGCACTATATCATTCACTTATCTACCCGTATCTCACCTATGGAATCTGTGCATGGGGATCAACAACGTTAAATCACCTTAGACCACTCATAACACAACAAAAGGCCGCAGTCAGAATGATAACAAATTCCCACTCTAGACAGCATACTCCACCAATATTCAAAAGTCTCAAACTACTCACCGTAAAGAACATTCATACTTACTCTTGTGCCTACTACATATATAAAACGTTACACTCTAATATAAACCCTCTGCTCAAAATTCTCCTCACCAACTTTAATAGGACCCATGACCACAACACAAGACACAGATCACTTTTTGATATACCCAGTGTTCATATCAACCTATGTAAAAATTCTATGCACAAAAAAGGGCCCCAGAATCTGGAATTCATTACCAGTAAATATTAAGATAATCTTGTCTGAAAATCAATTTAAGACTCAACTCAAAAACCACCTACTCACCCAAAACTAAATGATCATACTATAAACTACTTTGAAAAATGCTCATTATTACTTTCCTATAAGATAATCTCAATTTTTAATAATATGTTACTATTATGTTACCCCTACTCATATTATAAGTTAATGTCAAAAATGCTCAATGTTATTTTCCTTAAGATAATCTCAATTCCATATTATCATTCAAGAATCTTAACACCTGTAACAATCTAATATCATTATATAATAATTTAAACAGTAAAATTTCATCATATTGTAATTTTGAAAATAATTTTTAACTAGAATAAACTCAACAAATTTCTCTAATATTAAGTACATAGTCTTTAAGGACTAGAATAAGCTGCCCCTAATGCCATGGCATGTCAGTGGCTCTCCTTGCACTCAATTTACATTGTAACTACCGATACCTATGTAATCTGCAATCTGCAATGAAATAAAATTTGTTTGTTTGTTTAGTAGTCGCACTCAATAAACAAGCACAAAAAACAATGGATTATTACGAAATGTTTCGGATGAATGCGCGGGGTGATGCTCACTCAACGAGAAACAAAGGCAGACTGAGTCACGAATGCATGGGATGCTTTGTGTGGGCGCTTCAGTGGCCGAGTCATATGGACGCATTTGGTACGGACCATTTTCAACTCTATGAAAACTGAGTGGATGTACGAAAACTGGGACAAAATTTTGATGAAAAAAGTCGTCGAAAACCGAATCCTACGAAAACTAGGGCATACAAAAAAGAAAAGGTTCCACTGTACAGTGGTCCCTCGGTTTTCGGTCATCTCCAAACTCGAACATTTATGTAAGTGTATTTTCGTAAGTGCTTTTGCAAGTGTATTTTTGGGGGTCTGAAATAGACTAACCTACGTGACATTATTTCTTAAGGAAGTAAATTCGTTCGGTAATGGTACTTGAGCAGCATTCTGGAAAGAATTTTCGGCGAAAACCGAGGGTCCACTGTACTATTTTTTGTCCTATTTTCTTTCAAATAACAAATAGGTACTTCCACTGCCCATAATTGTCAAGCATTCTCCCATTAACTAAAATAACACTGTTTTCTTTAGAAAACATAGTCAGTCCTAGTTCACCTCTTCATTTCTTATCTGGCTCTACTTTCACTTTCTATCAGAACTCTCAAACATGAACTTACATTCACTCATTTCATTTATGAATACATGTATACATATATGTAAAAAAAGTTACTATGCACTCTCAACATCTTCCTGCAGCACATCAATTACCTTAATTCGTTTTAAATCTCAAGTTTTAACAAAATAATGCCCCTTATTTCATCATATCAACCATATATAAAACTCATCTCAAAGAAAAGTGTTACTTTTAATTAAAAACTAAGCAATAAAAATGATTTTAAAAACAATTACTGTATATCACTTTTCAACTTACAGAAAACAATATCTCCATCTTCATAAGCTGGCTTGGAGTTATCAGAATAGGTAATGCCCAAAAAGCTTGACGCTCTTCGCAAGATGCCGTTGAATGACATTTTGGAATGCAAGAGTAATCTTGGTAGGTACACCCAAAGGCTTAAAGCAACTTTTTCTTCAATCCCATCTCGAAAACTGTAAAAAATGTACATATTTTATGCTACTGCATACAATTTATTTATTTTATGCTACTGCATATACGTAATTTAAAAAATTATTTTATTTTTATATTAATGATTTTTTCAGCTTTGCGTTACAGTAGCCTATTGTTTTACTACTGTAGCAGCTGATGGTACTGATATATTAGCAAATGTGTGCTTTGGCACCTAACACAGCAGCAGTGTTGTGGCACCTACCACAGCAGCAGTGTTGTAACACATACCACAGCAACAGTGTTGTGGCACCTACCACAGCAGCAGTGTGTGTTGTGGCACCTACCACAGCAGCAGTGTGTGTTGTGGCACCTACCACAGCAGCAGTGTGTGTTGTGGCACCTACCACAGCAGCAGTGTGTGTTGTGGCACCTACCACAGCAGCAGTGTGTGTTGTGGCACCTACCACAGCAGCAGTGTGTGTTGTGGCACCTACCACAGCAGCAGTGTGTTGGCACTACCCAGCAGCAGGTGTGTGTGGCACCTACCACAGCAGCAGTGTGTGTTGTGGCACCTACCACAGCAGCAGTGTGTGTTGTGGCACCTACCACAGCAGCAGTGTGTGTTGTGGCACCTACTACAGTAGCAGTGTGTTGTGGCACTTACCACAGCAGCAGTGTGTTGTGGCACCTACCACAGCAGCAGTGAGTGTTGTGGCACCTACCACAGCAGCAGTGAGTGTTGTGGCACCTACCACAGCAGCAGTGAGTGTTGTGGCACCTACCACAGCAGCAGTGAGTGTTGTGGCACCTACCACAGCAGCAGTGAGTGTTGTGGCACCTACCACAGAAGCAGTGTGTGTTGTGGCACTTACCACAGCAGCAGTGTGTGTTGTGGCACCTACCACAGCAGCAGTGTGTGTTGTGGCACTTACCACAGCAGCAGTGTGTGTTGTGGCACCTACCACAGCAGCAGTGTGTGTTGTGCCACCTACCACTGCAGCAGTGTGTGTTGTGCCACCTACCACTGCAGCAGTGTGTTGTGGCACTTACCACAGCAGCAGTGTGTGTTGTGGCACCTACAACAGCAGCAGTGTGTTGTGGCACCTACCACAGCAGCAGTGAGTGTTGTGGCACCTACCACAGCAGCAGTGTGTGTTGTGGCACCTACCACAGCAGCAGTGTGTGTTGTGGCACCTACCACAGCAGCACTGTGTTGTGGCACCTATCACAGCAGCAGTGTGTGTTGTGGCACCTACCACAGCAGCAGTGTGTTGTGGCACCTACCACTGCAGCAATATGTGTTGTGGCAACTACCACAGCAGCAGTGTGTGTTGTGGCACCTACCACAGCAGCACTGTGTTGTGGCACCTATCACAGCAGCAGTGTGTTGTGGCACCTACCACAGCAGCAATATTTGTTGTGGCAACTACCACAGCAGCAGTGTGTGTTGTGGCACCTACCACAGCAGCACTGTGTTGTGGCACCTATCACAGCAGCAGTGTGTTGTGGCACCTACCACAGCAGCAGTGTGTGTTGTGGCACCTACCACAGCAGCACTGTGTTGTGGCACCTATCACAGCAGCAGTGTGTGTTGTGGCACCTACCACAGCAGCAGTGTGTTGTGGCACCTACCACAGCAGCAATATTTGTTGTGGCAACTACCACAGCAGCAGTGTGTTGTGGCACCTACCACAGCAGCAATATGTGTTGTGGCACCTACCACAGCAGCAGTGTTGTGGCACCTACCACAGCAGCAATATGTGTTGTGGCAACTACCACAGCAGCAGTGTGTATTGTGGCAACTACCACAACAGCAGTGTGTGTTGTGGCACCTACCACAGCAGCCGTGGTCTTCTACGTCGCGCCTCGCACTATAACTCGCACTCGCATCAGAAAGAACCGTCATGCACACTGCACGTATTGCAAAGCTTCTGTGGCACTACAGCAGCTGACTGTTATCCTGTGGCACTACAGAGTGAATATGTTATCCTGTGGCACTACAGCAGCAGCTGATGTTTACGTCACTTCTGGCTGGATGCAGTATTGCCACACTACTATTGTCGAAATTTTCATTCAATTTTAAAAATTCATTAGTAAGTTTATTTAGGTACAGGTACACATAAATACAGTTATGTAAATTATCATACGTAGCAGCATACGTGCAGATTACCTAAGATAACTTAAAAAAGTCAGACATAGTGACTTATTTCCATTGGGTCCTTGGGGACCCCAATGGAAATAATTCGCTGTCTAACTTTTTTGGGTTATCCTAGGTACTCTACATATATGCTGCTGTATATGATAATCTATTTGACTGTATTTGTGTATACCTGAATAAACTTATTTACTGAACATACATATCATACAAAAAAAGTCATACAAAAAAAAGGCACACAGGTGTTATAAGCACTCTTAACAGTTAGTTAGTTAGTTAGATATCTTTATTATGCACCCCATACCCATCCTCTACTCTTAACATAATGAGGATTTAACAAGGGCCCCGGTGGAAATAAGTCACCTTGTCTGACTTTTTTGGGGTTATCCTAGGTAATTACGTATATGTTACTATGTATGATAATTGTATTTATGTGTACCTGTATCTAAATAGACTTACTAGAATAATTTAATAAAGGCACACAATGGACACATGGACATAACACAAGGAACAGATCACTCTTCGATGTTCCCCCCGTCCACCTCACACTATGCAAAAACGCAAGGCACATTAAAGGCCCAAAAATTTGGAATTTATTACCTATGATTACATCACTTCAAAACTCTGTTAAAAAATCACTTACTCACCCACAACTAAATACCCACTACTTTACATTACCCACATAGTTATTAAATAACTTTACACTGCCTCAAAACTTTGGGGCCCAGTCTCTGGACCCTATATATACCTCTGTAATCTGCAAATACCTTTGTAACTTGTCATGATTGTGACCATCTGAGTTCATTACCTTTGTAACTTGCTCAGCTATCAAACTTTGAGGTCCAGTCCCTGGACCCATTATGTACCTCTGTAATCTTTTGACTACCGCCCACAGGATGGGTATGGGGTGCATAATAAAGATATCAAACTGAACTGCCTCAAAATAACATTATTCACTGTGTTACTCCCCTAGCCTCAGAACCCCCTACAAAATTGCCCAAAGAAAAATAATTTATCAGACATAATCTAGTACAAATGTTGAAACTTATACCTCATAATGTATATGCCATGTTATATCTTATAATGTATGAACCACCTAATATAAAGAAATCCATCCACATGTACCCATGTGCTCCTTGTAACTCATCTAATGACCTTATAAACTGTTATTGCAAAACAAATTATTGATTTAGTTTGTTTAATCTGATTTAATAATACTATTATGTAGACATATAAAACTGCAAATGATCCAAAATTATAAAACTATAATGTTTCAAAAATGTCATGTTCAACTTATGTTCAAATATAATAGCTTAAATACTCAACTATACTTTTATTGTAAACTGTCTACTATAATTCCTACCATTTAGCTTCAAAAACCCCATACTTAACTGCTCAAAGAAAAATAGTTTATCAAATATAATCTAGTACAAATGCCGAAACTTATACCGCATATATCCTTATATACCCTTGTGCTCCTTGTAACTCATCTTATGACCATATAAGACACATATGCAACACTTGGGTATCTTTATTGAGGAAACGTTTCGCCACACAGTGGCTTCATCAGTCCATACAAAGGAGAATCGTGAAGAACAGGAGGAGTGTGAGGTTGTCAGGCCCTCAATCTTGAGTCGATGTTGTCAGTCTATCAATCTTGAATAGAATAACAGCATATGAGCAGAGGGAGCTTATATACTGTAGACAGGAGAGGTGCAGCAGTTGTAGGAGGTGTCACATTTGTTCAATGTGGAAGTAGGTCGTGCCCAAGGAATAGGCAAGCGAAGAAATCCCTGTATTAAGATACCAAGCTGTTGCAGTGTCAGACAGGATGTGAATGAATGGTTCAGAGAACCGACGAGTTGGTAAATAAGACACATATGCAACACTTGGGTATCTTTATTGAGGAAACGTTTCGCCACACAGTGGCTTCATCAGTCCATACAAAGGAGAATCGTGAAGAACAGGAGAGTGTGAGGTTGTCAGGCCCTCAATCTTGAGTCGATGTTGTCAGTCCATCAATCTTGAATAGAATAACAGCATATGAGCAGAGGGAGCTTATATACTGTAGACAGGAGAGTGCAGCAGTTGTAGGAGGTGTCACATTTGTTCAATGTGGAAGTAGGTCGTGCCCAAGGAATAGGCAAGCGAAGAAATCCCCTTCCACATTGAACAAATGTGACACCTCCTACAACTGCTGCACCTCTCCTGTCTACAGTATATAAGCTCCCTCTGCTCATATGCTGTTATTCTATTCAAGATTGATGGACTGACAACATCGACTCAAGATTGAGGGCCTGACAACCTCACACTCCTCCTGTTCTTCACGATTCTCCTTTGTATGGACTGATGAAGCCACTGTGTGGCGAAACGTTTCCTCAATAAAGATACCCAAGTGTTGCATATGTGTCTTATTTACCAACTCGTCGGTTCTCTGAACCATTCATTCACATATGACCATATAATTTGATATTGCAACACAGACTTATTGATTTAATTTGTTTAATCTGATTTAATTAAAATTATAATGAAGACAAAAGTATAAAACTATGTTACAAAAAATGTCATGTCTAAACTATGTTCAAGATATGTCAAAGTATTTTATCCACAGTGGTATATTACAGACCATTCTGGAAAAATACCCTGACTTTGCTCCCTGTAAATAAAGCATTGCTACGTGTGTGTGTGTGTGTGTGTGTGTGTGTGTGTGCGCGCGTGTTGATTGCCTTTTTGTCCTGTGCACATGTCGATTGAAGGCTGGGCCTGTTGTGTGTGCGTGTGTGTGTATGTATATATGTGTGTGTATGTGTATATGTGTGTGTGTGTATGTGTATATGTAAGTGTGTATGTGTGACCCAACAATAAAATTTGCACCAAGAACTCATTACAGTTGTGACTGGGTGTAGACTAGTGAAGTGTTCATTGCGTTATAATTTGTTCATGATTGTAACCATGTATAAACGTAAGTAAGTAAATTTACTTACATGTTTCATTACCTTTGTAACTTGTGAGTTCATTACCTTTGTAACTTGCTCAGCTATCATAACTTTGGGGTCCAGTCCCTGGACCCATTATGTACCTCTGTAATCTTTTGACTACCGCCCACAGGATGGGTATGGGGTGCATAATAAAGATATCAAACTAAACTAAACTATGTTCAAATTTCATAGCTTAAATACTCGCCTATACTCATATTGTAAACTATTTACAAAAATTCTTACCATTTAATTTTAAGTTAATTTTAAGTCTGCCCAAAATGCCGTGCATATTAGGGGGCTTTTGGCATGTACACCTCATGTAATCTCACAAACCATTGTAATTTTTGTATCATGTCCAAATAAACTATTACTATTACTTGTGTGGCCCGGTGGTCTGGTGGCTAGAGCTCTCGCTTCACACACTGAGGGCCCGGGTTTGATTCCCGGTGGGTGGAAACATTTCCACCCACATATAATATTTACATTGGTTTTTATTGTCATTTCTAGTGGAAGGTTTATGTTGTCTTTTCCTGCCCACTTGATCTGTGAGTACAGTCTCAATAGCGGTAACTAGATCATCATTGAATTTTTGTGTGCCAGTTGGCTCATAATCTTTATACCATTGATCCAAGTGGTTAATAAAGTTTTCTCTGTGTTCTGGGTTGAGAATAAGTTTCCTCCTTCTGTATTTAGCTCCTTGGTTGCTTGAGATATGATCAAGATTGACAGTTGTGAGTCTTGGGAAGTGATCAGATAGAAGATCATCAACTATGACAGAGTCATGCATCGTATATGATGTATTAAATCCAAGGCACAGATCTAGTATGCCTCCATATATGTGAGTGGGCTCAGTAGTGCCTACAATACGAACATTATTTCATTGCAGATTACATTTCATTGCAGATTACATGGGTATCGGTAGTTACAATGTAAATTGAGTGCAAGGAGAGCCACTGACATGCCAAGGCATTAGGGGCAGCTTATTCTAGTCCTTAAAAACTATGTACTTAAAATTAGAGAAATTTATTGAGTTTATTCTAGTTAAAAATTATTTTCAAAATTACAATATGATGAAATTTTACTGTTTAAATTATTATATAATGATATTAGATATTAGATTGTATAGGTGTTAAGATTCTTGAATGATAATATGGAATTGAGATTATCTTAAGGAAAATAACATTGAGCATTTTTGACATTAACTTATAATATGAGTAGGGGGTAACATAATAGTAACATATTATTAAAAATTGAGATTATCGTATAGGAAAGTAACAATGAGCATTTTTCAAAGTAGTTTATAGTATGATCATTTAGTTTTGGGTGAGTAGGTGGTTTTGAGTTGAGTCTTAAATTGATTTTCAGACAAGATTATCTTAATATTTACTGGTAATGAATTCCAGATTCTGGGGCCCTTTATGTGCATAGAATTTTTACATAGGTTGATATGAACACGGGGTATATCAAAAAGTGATCTGTGTCTTGTGTTGTGGTCATGGGTCCTATTAAAGTTGGTGAGGAGAGTTTTGAGCAGAGGGTTTATATTAGAGTGTAAAGTTTTATATATGTAGTAGGCACAAGAGTAAGTATGAATGTTCTTTACGGTGAGTAGTTTGAGACTTTTGAATATTGGTGGAGTATACTGTCTAGAGTGGGAATTTGTTATCATTCTGACTGCGGCCTTTTGTTGTGTTATGAGTGGTCTAAGGTGATTTAACGTTGTTGATCCCCATGCACAGATTCCATAGGTGAGATACGGGTAGATAAGTGAATGATATAGTGCAAGGAGAGCTGATTGAGGTACATAATAGCGTATCTTTGATAATATGCCTACTGTCTTCGAGATTTTCTTGGAAATTTGTTGTATATGTGTTTGGAATTTAAGGCTAGAAATTTCACTAGTTTAGTTCCATTGGTGTTTGTTATAGACCCACCAATATTCTTATGTCTGGCATTAAAGTCTCCACGTATGAGGGTAGGTTCATTATTGATGCGATGTGGTAAAGCATCAGGTCGAAGCTGGTTTGCTGGGGCATAAAGATTAAAAATGTTTATGGAAAAATCGCCTGCGTATACACTGACACCATGATACTGCATGTTTACTCGACTCTGCAGGGTAAGGAGTGAATGTGGCAAGTTCTTTCTGACATACATCACACAGCAGTTGGTTGACCTTAAGTTATAAGCTGCATATCCAGACAACTTTGGTGGAGGTACTCCTTCTTTCAGTCTACATTCCTGCAAACAGATGACATCAATATTCTTGGTTGCACTAATATGATGTAAGTCAGGCAACCGCTTCCTAATAGAAGCAATGTTCCATGAAAAAAATTGTAATCTATCCATTGTAGTGAGTTATTACAATCTCTTGTTCATAAGATGGTAAGACTATTATGCTTTGCCTACAGTGTGCAGACACTTAAGAGCAAATAGCATAGTTTGTACATGCTTATCTTCAGAACTTTTTTATATATCCAAAGCGTAAATTTAACCTAATTAAAGTTTATTGACCCGTGGCCTAGTGGCTAAAACTCTCGCTTGACACGGCGAGGCTCTGCGTTCATTCCCAGCGAGGGCAGAAACATTGGGAGTGTTCCTTTACACTGGTTGTCTATGTTCACCCATCAGTAAAATGGGTACCTGGGTGTTAGTCGACTGGTGTGGGTCGCATCCTGGGACAAGGACCTAATTTGCCCGAAATGCTCACCATAACAAGGGGCTTTCTGTATAGTAGTATGTCATTGATGTCATCTAGGCCTGTATACCTTGTACATGTACTTGTAGTAAATAAATATATATATATTTTTTTTTAACAAGTCGGCCGTCTCCCACCGAGGCAGGGTGACCCAAAAAGAAAGAAAATCCCCAAAAAGAAAATACTTTCATCATCATTCAACACTTTCACCTCATTCATACATATTCACTGTCTTTGCAGAGGCGCTCAGATACGACAGCTGAGAATAAGTCCTTCCCAGCTGTCACTATCCCAGACCTCTTTTTTAAAAAAGTGCAGGCATTGACATGTCACATAGGTTATTATACTGTCTATCTCTATATTCCTCAATAAGTGGACAATTAAGCACATAGTGTTCAAGACAGTGACCATATGCCTGATCACATAATTTGCATTTAGTTTGATCATCGGCAGTTTGGGAGACACACAGATGATGATCAAACTAAATGCAAATTATGTGATCAGGCATATGGTCACTGTCTTGAACACTATGTGCTTAATTGTCCACTTATTGAGGAATATAGAGATAGACAGTATAATAACCTATGTGACATGTCAAGATATCTTATTAATGAAAATAAGATACCAGTTATACTAAGCAAATTTCCTAAATTTGCTTGTAACAGATAAGTGAACTGTAGATATAAATCCAAATCTAATCTCCATGAACGTGCCTATCTGTGCTAATGATAACGTGAGCATAGATGGGCATGTTTGTGGAGCAACTTGCAATGTGAACAGACTGACTGATGTTGTAGTGACAAGGCTTAGGCTTGGCTACAGGTACTTCTGGCAGTTTGGGAGACACAGATGATGATCAAACTAAATGTAAAATTATGTGATCAGGCATATAGTCACTGTCTTGAACACTATGTGCTTAATTGTCCACTTATTGAGGAATACAGAGATAGACAGTATAATAACCTATGTGACATGTCAAGATATCTTATTATTGAAAAAAAGATACCAGTTATACTAAGCAAATTTCCTAAATTTGCTTGTAACAGATAGTGAAATGTAAATATAAATCCAAATGTACAATTGTTAACCCATTTGGGGCCTAGTGCCTAGGCCTTTTGTGTATCCATATGCTCTGCGCTACCGTCCACAGGATGGATATGGGGTGCACAATAAACTAGCCACTTCGGTGGCAAAATCTAAAATCTAATCTTCAAAAAATGTTACCCTGCTCACACTCCAACAGCTCGTCAGGTCCCAAAAACCATTCGTCTCCATTCACTCCTATCTAACACGCTCACACATGCTTGCTGGAAGTCCAAGCCCCTCGCCCACAAAACCTTTTTTACCCCTCCCAACCTTTTCGAGGACGACCCCTACCCCGCCTTCCTTCCCCTACAGATTTATTCGCTCTCCAAGTTATTCTACTTTGATCCATTCTCTCTAAATGACCAAACCACCTCAACAACCCCTCTTCAGCCCTCTGACAAATACTTTTAGTAACTCCACACCTTCTCCTAATTTCCACATTCCGAATTTTCTGCATAATATTTACACCACACATTGCCCTTAGACAGGACATCTCCACTGCCTCCAGCCTCCTCCTCGCTGCAGCATTTGCAACCCATGCTTCACACCCATATAAGAGTGTTGGTACCACTATACTTTCGTACATTCCCTTCTTTGCCTCCATGGATAACGTTTTTTGTCTCCACAGATACCTCAACGCCCCACTCACCTTTTTTCCTTCATCAATTCTATGGTTAACCTCATCCTTCATAAACCCATCCACTGACAAGTCAACTCCCAAATATCGGAAAATATTCACTTCTTCCATAATCCCTCTCTCCAATGTGATATCAAATTTTTCTTTATTTAAATCGTTTGATAACCTCATCACCTTACTCTTATCTATGTTCACTTTCAACTTTCTACCTTTACACACCCTCCCAAACTCGTCCACTAACCTTTGCAACTTTTCTTTAGAATCTCCCATAAGCACAGTATCATCAGCAAAAAGTAACTGTGTCAACTCCCATTTTCTATATAATTCCCCATAATTTAATCCCACTCCTCTCCCTAACACCCTAGCATTTACTTCTTTTACAACCCCATCTATAAATATATTAAACAACCATGGTGACATTTTACCGCCCTGTCTAAGACATACTTTTACCTGGAAGTAATCTCCCTCTCTCCTACACACCCTAACATGAGCCTCACTATCCTAATAAAAACTCTTTACAGCATTCGGTAACTTACTACCTATTCCATACACTTGCAACATTTGCCATATTACTCCCCTATCCACTCTATCATATGCCTTTTCTAAATCCATAAATGCAATGAAAACTTCCTCACCTTTATCTAAATACTGTTCACATATATGCTTCAATGTAAACACTTGATCTACACATCCCCTACCCACTCTAAAGCCTCCTCTAATTCTTTCAATAATAACCCTACCGTACACTTTACCTGGTATACTCAGTAAACTTATTCCCCTGTAATTCTTACACTCTCTTTTATCCCCCTTCCCTTTATATAAAGGAACTATACATGCTCTCTGCCAATCCCTAGGTACCTTCCCCTCTTTCATACATTTATTAAACAACAATACCAACCACTCCAACACTATATCCCCCCCTGCTTTTAACATTTCTGTCATTATCCCGTCAGTTCCAGCTGCTTTACCCCCTTTCATTCTACGTAATGCCTCACGCACCTCCCCCACACTCACATCCTGCTCTTCTTCACTCCTAAACGATGTTATACCTCCCTGGCCAATGCATGAAATTACCGCTTCCTTTTTTTCATCTACATTTAAAAGATCCTCAAAATATTCCCGCCATCTACTCAATACCTCCAGCTCCCCATCTTGACAGCTCTTCTTTTGCACTCTCTCACCACTCTCTTCACCTTTCTTTTACTCTTCATATACTCTGCTCTTCTATTAACACTTCTGTTTTGTAAAAACCTCTCATAAGCTACCTTTTTCTCTTTTATCACTCCTTTACTTCTTCATTCCACCACTCACTCCTCTTTCCTCCTGCACCCACCCTCCTATAGCCACAAACTTCTGCCCCACATTCTAATACTGCATTTTTAAAACTATCCCAACTCTCTTCAACCCCTTCCCCCACTACTCATACTTGCACTAGCCCACCTTTCTGCCAATAGTTCCTTATATCTCACCCTAACTTCCTCCTCCCTTAGTTTATACACTTTTACCTCTCTGTTACTTGCTGTTGCCATTTTCTTTTTGTCACATCTACCTTTTACTCTAACTGTAGCTACAACTAAATAATGATCCGATATATCCGTTGCCCCTCTATAAACATGTACATCCTGAAGCCTACCCATCAACCTTTTATCCACCAATACATAATCTAACAAACTACTTTCATTACGTGCTATATCATACCTTGTATACTTATTTATCCTCTTTTTCATAAAATATGTATTACTTATTACCAAACCTCTTTCTACACATAGCTCAATTAATGGTTCCCCATTTACATTTACCCCTGGCACCCCAAATTTACCTGCTACTCCCTCCACAACATTTTTATCCACTTTAGCATTAAGATCCCCAACCACAATTACTCTCTCACTTGGTTCAAAACTCCCCACACACTCACTCAACATTTCCTAAAATCTCTCTCTCTCCTCTATTATTATTATTATTATTATTATTATTATTATTATTACAGTATCTGTACGAATTAATGTGAATTGGGTGGAAGAATGAGTTGAAATCATATGAGTTTATATTATTATATTTATATAGAAACCCTAAACCTGTAGGTCATAAAGCGTCTGGGATTGAGAGACAACCTTGTTTAATCCAAGGAAATGGAGGGTAGATCTAAGTCCTCGGATCAAGAGTCATTTCATAGCATCAAGGCGCTCTCTCCCGTTCGAGACGGGAATTTCAGGCTGTCCGGGATGTGGTAACACTGACCAAACGTCATCCACAACAAATTCATTCAATACAAACATTTGTAGATATATTGATGGTATTCAGAGTTTAATTATGAAACTGACTATTTGTTTAATCTATTTTGTGTGACATCTTATTATATTCTGACCTTTGCAATGTGATAATTGGTTTAAGATTTTGTTAGTAGTTGATTTCTATTGGCAAACAACAGGGAAATATATTATCAATATAATCAAAACTAAGCGCTAAACCTAGGGCCGGATTTAGACCTTGGGGACCCCGGGGCACTTTAGGTTTGGGGGTAAGTAAGTTTATTCAGGTATACACAAATACAGTTACATAGATTATCATACATAGCAGCATATGTGTAGAGAACCTAGTATAACCCAAAAAAGTCAGACAAAGTGACTTATTTTCATTGGGGCCCTCAACACCTGGAGTATACCTACCTGGAATCTACCTGGAGAGAATTCCAGGGGTCAACGCCCCCGCGGCCCGGTCTGTGACCAGGCCTCCTGTTGGACCAGAGCCTGATCAACCAGGCTGTTACTGCTGGCCGCACGCAGTCCAACGTACGAACCACAGCCCGGCTGATCCGGTACCGACTTGAGGTGCCTGTCCAGTGCCTGCTTGAAGACAGCCAGGGGCTTGTTGGTAATCCCCCTGATGTATGCTGGGAGGCAGTTGAACAATCTTGGGCCCCCTCCAGGGGTCAACGCCCCTGCGGCCCGGTCTGTGACCAGGCCTCATGTTGGACCAGAGCCTGATCAACCAGGCTGTTACTGCTGGCCACACGCAGTTCAACGTACGAACCACAGCCTGGCTGGTCAGGTACCGACTTTAGGTGCCTGTCCAGTGCCTGCTTGAAGACAGCCAGGGGTTTGTTGGTAATCCCCCTGATGTATGCTGGGAGGCAGTTGAACAGTATTGGGCCCCTGACACTTATTGTGTTGTCTCTCAACGTGCTAGTGGCACCCCTGCTTTTCATTGGGAGGCCGGTGGTCTGGTGGTTAGAGCTCTCGCTTCACACACGGAGGGCCCGGGTTCGATTCCCGGCGGATGGAAACATTTCGACGGGTTTCCTTACACCTGTTGTCATGTTCACCTAGCAGCAAATAGGTACCTGGGTTGTTAGTCGACTGGTGTGGGTCGCATCCTGGGGGACAAGATTAAGGACCCTAATGGAAATAAGACAGACAGTCCTCGATGACGCACTGACTTTCTTGGGTTATCCTGGGTGGCTAACCTTCCGGGGTTAAAAATCTTATCTTATTTTACATCGCCTGCCGAGTCTTTTGCTTTCGTAGGGAGTGACTCTCGTGTGCAACTTTGGTACTAATCCCTCGAGAATTTTCCACGTGTATATAATAATGTATCTCTCCCGCCTGCGTTCTAGGGAGTACAGGTTTAGGAACTTCAAGCGTTCCCAGTAATTGAGGTGGTTTATCGCAGTTATGCGTTAGTTTAGTTAGTTTGATATCTTTATTATGCACCCCATACCCATCCTGTGGGCGGTAGTCAAAAGATTACAGAGGTACATAATGGGTCCAGGGACTGTACCCCAAAGTTTTGATAGCTGAGCAAGTTACAAAGGTAATGAACTAACAATCTACAAAGGTAATGAACTCACAAGTTACAAAGGTAATGAAACATGTAAGTAAATTTACTTACTTACGTTTATACATGGTTACAATCATGAACAAATTATAACGCAATGAACACTTCACTAGTCTACACCCGGTCACAACTGTAATGAGTTCTTTGTGCAAATTTTATTGTTGGGTCACCCATACACACTTACATATGCACATACACACATATACACATACACACATACAAACACACACACATACACATACACACACATATATACATACACAACACGCACACACAACAGGCCCAGCCTTCAATCGACATGTGCACAGGACAAAAAGGCAATCAACACGCGCGCACACACACACACATGGCAATGCTTTATTTACAGGGAGCAAAGTCAGGGTATTTTTTCCAGAATGGTCTGTAATATACCACTGTGGATAAAATACTTTGACGTATCTTGCAGTTATGCGTGCCGTGAAGGTTCTCTGCACATTTTCAAGGTCAGCAATTTCACCTGCCTTGAAAGGTGCAGGTAGTGTGCAGCAATATTCCAGCCTAGATAGAACAAGCGACCTGAAAAGTATCAACATGGACTTGGCATCTCTGGTTTTGAAGGTTCTCATTATCCATCCTGTCATTTTTCTAGCAGATGCGATTGCTACGGTGTTATGGTCCTTGAAGGTGAGATCCTCTGTCATGATCACTCCCAGGTCTTTGACATTAGTTTTTCGCTCTATTGTGTGGTTTGAATTAGTTCTGGTGGTCTGGTGGCTAAAGCTCTCGCTTCACACGGCCTCCGCTCCATGGAATATTACCCCATTCCAAACTACCATCCCTCCATTTCCCCCCAAACTACTTCTTAAATCACAACCAAAGCTTCGCCTTGAAGCCAAACATGATGCCTTAAACTGTATTGATAATTTAGCCAAACAGCACACTCTCTCACAAATTATTTACGTTGATGGTTCTGTTCACCAATCCACTGGTGCAGCTGGTAGTGCTGCTGTTGTCATACAGAGTGATGGCTCTCTTAAAGAAATTGGAGCACGCATCAATAACTGGGCTTCTACCCTTCAGACAGAACTGTTTGCCATACTCCTTGCACTCAAATGCGTCCATGTATCTAAGGTTAACTCTCTAATTGTAACTGATTCTCTGTCATCCATAAATGCTCTCAACTCATCAAGTATAACTTGTAGCATGCTCGTGTCAGAAGCCAGGCACAGGTATGGTAGGATTCTGGATAGTAGAGTCAGAGTGCACATGCTGTCGATTCCCTCTCACATTGGTCTTCAGATGCATGATAGAACTGATAAATTGGCTACGTTTTATGCTTTCAAAGAGGGGATAGATTACAATCTTGGCTTGTCAGTTAGCAGTTTGAGAACAATAATACGAAAAGAACTTCAACTGAATTTTATTGACTTAAGACTCAGGGAGTTTGACACCAGTCAGTCCATCTATCATCATTCTATCATGCAGGAGGAGCCACATGTCTATGGTGCATGCAACAAAATAAGCAGACTCTTGGATGTCACTACCGCCCGCCTCCGGCTGGGTTACAAGTATCTTTGGCAGGTTAAATCACCACCACCAGATGTAGACCAAACAAGATGTAAACTTTGCCAGTTGGATTATTGTCACACCCTGCGTCATTATGTACTGGAGTGCGATAAAATTAATGAATTCAGAGACTACTCATTCAGAAATGTTCAAGATATGTCAAAGTATTTTATCCACAGTGGTATATTACAGACCATTCTGGAAAAATACCCTGACTTTGCTCCCTGTAAATAAAGCATTGACACGTGTGTGTGTGTGTATGTACATGTGTGTATGTGTATATGTATATACATGTATGCGTGTGTATGTGTATATATGTATGTGTATATGTATATGTGTGTGTGTGTGACCCAACAATTAAAATTTGCACCAATAACTCATTACAGTTGTGGCTGGGTGTAGACTAATAGATTGCTCATTGCTTTATAATTTGTTCATGAGTGCAACCATGAACAGACGTAAGTAAATTTACTTACATGATTCATTACTTTGTAACTAGTGAATTAATTACCATTGTACCTTGTTCAGCTATCAAAACTTTGGGGCCCAGTCTCTGGACCCTATATATACCTCTGTAATCTGCAAATACCTTTGTAACTTGTCATGATTGTGACCATCTGAGTTCATTACCTTTGTAACTTGCTCAGCTATCAAACTTTGAGGTCCAGTCCCTGGACCCATTATGTACCTCTGTAATCTTTTGACTACCGCCCACAGGATGGGTATGGGGTGCATAATAAAGATATCAAACTAAACTTCACACGGCGAGGGCCTGGGTTCGATTCCCAGCCAGGGCAGAAACATTGGGAGTGTTTCTTTACACCTGTTGTCTATGTTCCCCATCAGTAAAATGGGTACCTGGGTGTTAGTCGACTGGTGTGGGTCGCATCCTAGGACACTGACCTAATCTGCCCGAAATGCTCAGCATAACAAGGAACTTTCTATATAGTAGTATGTCACTGATGTCAGCTAGGCCTGTATACCATGTACATGTACTTGTAGTAAATAAATATATTATTATTATTATTATTATTATTATTATTCCGATGAGATTTTTAATTTCCTCACGTTTTCCATATCTGAGTAATTGAAATTTCTCATCATTGAACTTCATATTGTTTTCTGCAGCCCATTTTAATTACAAATAAGAAATGAACTAAAATTAATGATAAACAGCAGTTTTCGAAAAAAATATATATAGATAGATAATCTATCTATATATATTTTCATTAATAAGATATCTTGACATGTTACATAGGTTATTATACTGTCTATCTCTGTATTCCTCAATAAGTGGACAATTAAGCACATAGTGTTCAAGACAGTGACCATATGCCTGATCACATAATTTGCATTTAGTTTGATCATCATCTGTGTGTCTCCCAAACTGCCAGAAGTACTTGTAGCCAAGACTAAGCCTGGCCACTACAACATCAGTCAGTCTGTTCACATTGCAAGTTGCTCCATAAACATGCTTATCTATGTTCATGTTATCATAGTGGGTTATAGATCTACTCAGGCTTCTAACTGCATTCCTATAGCTATCATTTTCATTATTTACTTCTCTCCTAATATTATTCCTAATGCTAGACACAGTTATATTCTACAAAGTTATATTCTACATTCTCCTTCTGGGTACTCTTCTTGGCTAACATATCAACTTTATCATGAAGGAGTAATCCAATGTGTGATGGGATCCATTGCAATTGTACATTAATTCCTTTGTCCCGGATTTTTTAGCATCTATACCTGGCTTTTCCAATGAGCATGCTGTTAGAGTCATTATATGAGTCAAGAGCCTTCAGTGATGACATAGAATCTGTAATGATGATAGAGTCAAGTTCAGTGTCATAGGTTAGCTTTAATGCCATTAGGATTGCAAACAATTCAGTTTGCGGTGTAGACGCCCAGTTGTTAATTCTTATGCCTAGTTCAACAAATTTATTATCGTTCTTAACTAGGGAGGTGGCAACCAGAGCAGATGCAGCCCTGCCAGAAGACTCCTGTTTAGATCCATCAGTGTATATAACTTATAATAACTTATTACTACCAGCTAGGCGAGAAATTTCTTCTTGAGCAGTTGCTTTAACAAGTGATTTAAGGAAGGGATTATTAGCAATGAGCTTCTTGGGAGGGGCTTGCAGGTATGTGATATTAAATGAAGGACCATAACACTAGCAATCGCATCTGCTAGAAAAATGACTGGATGTATAATGAGAACCTTCAAAACCAGGGATGCCAAGCCCATGATGACACTTTTCAGGTCGCTTGTTTTATCTAGGCTGGAATATTGCTGCACTCTAACTGCACCTTTCAAGGCAGGTGAAATTGCTGACCTGGAATATGTGCAGAGAACCTTCACGGCACGCATAAGTGCGATAAACCACCTCAGTTAATGGGAACGCTTGAAGTTCTTAAATCTGTACTCCCTGGAACGCAGGCGGGAAAGATACATTGTTATATACACTTGGAAAATCCTAGAGGAATTAGTACCAAACATGCACACGAGAGTCGCAGGCACTGGACAGACACCTAAAGTCGGTACCTGACCAGCCAGGCTGTGGTTCGTACGTTGGACTGCATGCGGCCAGCAGTAACAGCCTGGTTTATCAGGCTCTGATCCACCATGAGGCCTGGTCACAGACCGGGCCGCTGGGGCGTTGATCCCTGGAACTCTCTCCAGGTAAACTCCAGACCTACACCAATCGACTAACACCCAGGTACCCATTTTACTGATGGGTGAACACAGAAAACAGGTGTAAAGAAACACGCCCAATGTTCCTACAGTTATAACACTGTAACATTAACACCTCTCCTTCAGAGTGCAGACACTGTACTTCCCATCTCCAGGTCCGGCCTGCCGGTTTCCCAGAATCCCTTCTACCTGGAGAGAATTCCAGGGGTCAACGCCCCCGCGGCCCGGTCTGTGACCAGGCCTCCTGTTGGACCAGAGCCTGATCAACCAGGCTGTTACTGCTGGCCGCACGCAGTCCAACGTACGAACCACAGCCCGGCTGATCAGGTACCGACTTGAGGTGCCTGTCCAGTGCCTGCTTGAAGACAGCCAGGGGCTTGTTGGTAATCCCCCTGATGTATGCTGGGAGACAGTTGAACAATCTTGGGCCCCTGCTCACCCTGCTCACACTTCTAAAAAATATTTTTCTCCATTCGCTCCTATCTAACACGCCCACACATGCTTGCTGGAAATCCAAGTCACTCGCACACAAAACTTTCTTTACCCCCTCCCTCCAACTTATCCTAGTCTGATCTTTACCCCGCCTTCCCTCCACTACAGATTTATACACTCTCGAAGTCATTCTATTTCATTCCATCCTCTATACATGTCCGAACCACCTCAACAACCCCTCCTCAGCCCTCTGGATAATAGTTTTGGTAATCCTGCACCTCTGCCTAATTTCCAAACTATGAATTCTCTGCATTATATTCACACCACACATTACCCTCAGACATGACATCTCCACTGCCTCCAGCCTTCTCCTTGTTACAACAATCTCCACCCATGTTTCACACCCATATAAGAGCATTGGTATAACTATACTCTCATACATTTCCCTCTTTGCTTCTATGGACAAAGTTCTTTGTCTCCACAGACTTCTATGTGCACCACTCACCTTTTTCCCCTCTACAGTAATTCAAATCCTCCAAGTTGTATTATTATTATTATTATAATCAAAACTAAGCGCTAAACCTACAAGGCAAATCTTCCAAAGGGACCAGCATTCTAAGGTAAGAGATAAGATATTGTTTGGACTTTTAACTTGGGAGTGTTAGCCACCCAGGATAACCCAATAAAGCAAATGCGTCATTGAGGACTGTCTGTATTATTTCAGTTGTGGTCCTTTAATCCTGTCTCCCAGGATGCGACCCACACCAGCCGACTAACACCCAGGTACCTACCGACTGCTGGGTGAACAGGGACAGCGGGTGTAAGGAAACATGACCAACGTTTCCACCTGTGCCGGGGATCAAACCACTGATACTCAGTATGCGAGATGAATGTGCTGTCAATCAAGCCACAGAACACCCTAAGCACATTGAACTTGAAACCACTCAGAAATTGCCTTATCAAGCTTTCAGCAATGAGGGGTTGAAGCTAATCAGATGCGACACTCAGAAATCACCATATGAAAAGCAATATTTAAATTTTCTAAATTTTTCCCTTAGAAAAACTAAGTTTAACCTACATAGGCAAAATCAATCCAACCTTTTCTTTATGTAAGATTGACCAGCATTTAATCACTAATTAATTAATTATGTAGTATAATATGTTGGGCAGGTACTAAGCAGTGCCATGCATGGCACCTGGTCAGTGGCAGTGTCCCACTAGCTTTCCAGGTGGTGTCCATGTGACATACATTATAATAAACACTTGGTATGTTCTGGCTGTATTCTGATAGAATATAAACAGGATGCAGCCAGGGTTCAAAGTAGGAAGGGAAAGCACTGGGAGAGACTGCTTGCAAGCTAGGACCCATGCCCAAGGGCATTACCCAGTTTTAACTGGGCACATTCCAGAAACAGCAAAAGGACATCTTTCATCAACAGCGAGAATTCATTGACAGACTCGCAACCCAGCTAGCACTTAGTGTGTACATCAGTAGCAGTACTGCTTACCCAACCTTCATACCTAAATAGACATTCCGAAACGTTGAGGTCTGCTTTTCGACCTTGGAAAAGCTCAATGTTGGACTGGGTGAATCAAAACAAATGGTCACCATTGCAGGTGACCATTCATTTAGCTTATACAGTGCCTGGAGAAATGGAAGGCCTTTAGACTTTATTCAAAGAATTGGAACACAGGTCCAATTCCTTAGTCAAGAGTCCCTCATCAGCATCAAGGTACCTCCCATGAGGGAATTACAGGCAGTAATGAATATCTGTTTACATTATTTCACCAGACTTCAGGGACCTATCAATGCCAAATACCCAGGAGGCCAGTGGAAGGCATTACAGCGGAAAGAGGCAATGGACACATTAACATCCTATGGAGAGGAAGCATGGACACTGGGGTCGTCCCGCAGTTACTAAAAACAACAGACATAGCCCCACTCCACAAAGGGGGCAGTAAAGCAATAGCAAAGAACTACAGACCAATAGCGCTAACGTCCCATATCATAAAAATCTTTGAAAGGGTTCTAAGAAGCAAGATCGCCACTCATCTAGATACCCATCAATTACACAACCCAGGGCAGCATGGGTTTAGAGCAGGTCGCTCCTGTCTGTCCCAACTACTGGACCACTACGACAAGGTTCTGGATGCTCTAGAAGACAAACAAAATGCAGATGTTATATACACAGACTTTGCAAAAGCCTTTGACAAGTGTGACCATGGTGTAATAGCACACAAAATGCGTGATAAAGAAATAACAGGAAAAGTGGGTAGATGGATCTATAATTTCTTAACAAGTAGAACACAAAGAGTAGTAGTCAACAGAGTAAAGTCTGAGGCAGCTACAGTGAAAAGCTCTGTTCCACAAGGCACAGTACTTGCTCCCATCCTGTTCCTCATCCTCATATCGGACATAGACAGGGATATAAGCCACAGTGCCGTGTCTTCCTTTGCAGATGACACCCGAATCTGTATGACAGTGTCCTCCGTTGAAGACACTGCAAGACTCCAAGCAGGCATAAACCAAATCTTTAAATGGGCTGCAGAAAACAATATGAAGTTCAATGATGAGAAATTTCAATTACTCAGATATGGAAAACGTGAAGAAATTAAAATTTCATCGGAGTACAAAACAAATTCAATCCACACAATTCAGAGACGCCCGATTAGTAATCAAAGAAACTAATTTCCGCAGACGCAAGTGCCTTGAATCAGCACTTATCGCTGTTTCTAACACAGTTAAACAAAACAAAGGCAGCTTTACCATCTCTGAAGTCTTAGCAAGAATCCTCCTGAAAACAGTAAACACTGCCATCACATAGTTTCTCTTGCTAATACTACACAAAGAACTTCACAGAGGTGGAACATTGATACAGGCCTTCTCTAATCCAACCTCCAACAGAAATATTTGTCTAACCTATATTTTTGTGCTACCCAAGTAATTGCTTTCACCTTTTCCTCGTGTGCAAGTTGATTATTCTACCTTATTGTATTACTACTACTGTACTACCACCACCACTAGTATTACACCTCACTCTGAGCATATATATACCCTCTGTGTTCATGTATTGTTTGTAACGGCTTGACAAAGCTCCTGGAGAGCGAAACATTGCCACAATAAAATGTCACATTAGTTGCATTTGTGTCCTTTTACTTAACATATTGTCGGTAATTCTACCAATATTAATACATTATAATTATAAATATGTGCTAAACCCATAAGGGTCATACAGTGGGCCCAAGACTGTTCAGTTGCCTCCCAGCATACATAAGGGGGATTATCAAAAGACCCCTAGTTGTCTTCAAGAAGGCCCTGGACAGTCAGTATCTGACCATATGTAATAATATTGGTAGAATTACCGACAATATGTTAAGTAAAAGGACACAAATACAACTAATGTGACATTTTATTGTGGCAACGTTTCGGCTTGAGAAAGCTCCTGGAGAGCGAAACGTTGCCACAATAAAATGTCACATTAGTTGTATTTGTGTCCTTTTAGTATCTGACCAGCTGGGCTGTGGTTCGTACGTCGAGTTAGGTCTGGCCAGTAGTAACAGCCTGGTTGAGCAGGCCCTGATCCACTACAAGGCCTGGTCACGGACTAGGCCACAGGGGCATTGGCCCCCCAAAACCCTCTCCAGGTATACTCCATGTATCTTGACTAGAACAATTTGTTTTATTAATTTTGGTCTAGGTACCAATTTGTCAATTTTATTGAAGAACTGGCAAAGCTAGTGTAGATTAATCCTTCTGCTGTCCTTTTCTCATAGCTCATAGAAGGTATGAAAATTGGCATTTTCTAAATTATTATTATAATCATAACTAAGTGCTAAACCCACAAGGGTCATACAGTGCAGTGTTTCCTAAAGAAAAACACTTATTTTTCTTTATTAAGATTGTAGACAATTTTACATAGAATGTAATATGAGAAAAAAAATATTAAAAACTTGCGTTTTAATGGTGCTTTAAGTTTAGGAGCCCTTTTATATCTAATTTTCTTAAGGGTTTTATTCCAGAGTTGGAACATATATTCAGGCACAGTGTTTTTGTCCTCCACAAACTTCCTTACTTGATTGGCTTCAGAATTTCAACCATGATGAACTATAACTAGGAAAAGCGTCAGGTGTCTGTTGGCATGTGCAGCTGGCAGAGCACCTGCTGTGGCATTGTGGTTAGAAATGAAGTTTTAATATAGGGATGAACTGAAGGGTCAAACAAGTGAGCTACTGAAGTGCAATATCTTTCCCTTTTCAAGAAAATGTTCCGCTTATGTAACCATGCTGAGTGTAACAGTAAACTGTTAACTGAAGTACAACTAATACTGAGTGGGTGTCGTGGTATGCAAACAATAAGCAAACACTGAAGGTGAAATTTAATTAGATGTTTTACAACCTAGGCCAGTCTAAAATAGTAATACAACCTAGGCCATTTTCAAACAAAAAAGTGATTCCAAAAGAAAATACAGTGGACCCCCGAGTTACAAACACCCCGGAAATCGTACAATTATGTAAGTATAATATTGTAAGTGCTTTTGTAAGTGTATTTTTGGGGGTCTGAAATCGACTAACCTACTTGACATTATTTCTTAAGGGAGTAAATTCGTTCGGTAATGGCACTTTAGCAGGCTTCTGGAATGAATTTTGTTCGTTACTCGGGGGTCCACTGTACGTATATTTTTTTTGTTTTGGGGTTAATAATTGTAGAGGGAAGCAGTAATCAGCCCATTATTTCACATTTTAGTTGCCTACCATAACTAACTTTCCCAAGGGATGTAATGATATTTGGCATATAAATAGCACAGTATATTAAATACAGTATACGTATACATGAAAGGGGGTAAAGCAGCAGCGATAGATAGGATTGAGACAGAGATGTTAAAACAGATGGCGATACAGTTTTGGAGAGGTTGGTTCATTTGTTCAATATATGCATGAAGGGGAAAAAAATGGTATCTAGGGATTGGCAGAGAACATGCATAGTTCCTTTGTATGAGGAAAGTGAATAAAGGGAACCTGTAAGAATTATAGGGGAACGAGCCTCTAGGGTATACCAGGTAGTGTATGGTAGTTATCAATGAGGCAATTATGGGTAAGAAAAAGTGTGCCTGCATTCTGAAGGAGGGGTGTTAATGTAGCAGTTTTATAATAGTGTAAGCACGCCTCTGGAAAGACAGTGATGGAGTGAATGATGAAAGTTTTTCTTTTTCGGGCCACCCTGCCATGGTGGGAAATGGCCGATGTGTTAATAATAAAAAAAAAAAGTGTAGGATTGCAGAGGAACAAGAGGGTTTAGGGAAGGGTAGGTGATGTGTAGACCAAATGTTTACACTGAAGTACATAGGTGAACAACTTGGAAATGGACTTGTTGGAGGATGATTCCATGAGAAGAGGTGAACCATAGAACTGATGAAAGGAAAAAAGGTTTGTGGTGCATTGAGGCATCTGTGTAGACAAAAAAAGTTATTCATGGAGATAAAAATGGGTATGTACCAGAGTATGGTAGTACTAACACTGTTGTAAGGGTTTGAAGTATAGGTTTTGAATGTTCCAGCAAGGAGGAGACTGGAGAGATGTTCTGTTTGTGGGCAATGTGTGGTGTGAACACTATGCAGAGATTGGAAATTAGGAGGCATGGAATTACCAAAAGCATTATTCAGAAGACCGAGAAGGGGTTGTTGAGGTGGTTTAGACATTTAGAAAGGGTGGATAAAAAATAAGATGATAAGGAGGGCATATCAATCTGGGGCCAAGGGAAGGAGGGGTAAGTGGTTGTCCTAATAAAGATTGGAGAGAGGGGGGTAAAGGAAGTTTTGAGGGCTAAGGGTATCAGACATCAGAAAGGATTGTGTGAGCATGTTGGAAGTGGAAGAAAGTGGTTTTTATGATTTAATGTGCTGTTGGAATGTGAGCAAGGTAACATTTATGAAGGGATTCAGGGAAGCCGGTAAGCCGGACATGAGTCCTAGAGGTAGGAAGTACAATGTCAGTACTCAGAAGCAGGGGTGGAGAATGTTGCAGTTTGGTGTCATCTGAACTGTAATGTCAGTGTGCTTCTGGTAAGACAGTGACTCAGTGAGTGACAGTGAAAATATTTTCCTCTTTGTTGGGTCACCCTACCTTGGTGAGAGACGGCTGGAGTGTTAAAAAACATAAACATTATAAAGAGGTTCAAAAATATGCTTGCAAAGAATTTTATTACAAAATGTATTATAGTACTGTCAAAAAAAAAAAAAAAAAAAAAAAAAAGTATAAACCATCACTATAAAATTCTATTACATCGTTGTTAACAAGACTTAACCTTATACATCTTACAGTATATGCATATCTAACTTCATCCCTAACATTGATACAATACATCCTTAAATGCTATTGCAGAAATGGTTTTTTGGTGGCCAGAGTATTCACGCTTAATTTCTCCAGTTTCTACGGACCATAATCTTGCAGTGTTATCAGATGAGCCTGTGAAAAAAAAAACTGAGGTTTATACAGACAGTAAACAACTTTAATTATTACTGTCAACTAAAAAATTCCAATGCACAATCAACAGATATCCCATTATCTATTAAAATGTAATATTACGTATATAGGGGATAGTGTGTGAGTATGATAAGAGAGGAATGAGTGGAGGCAAGTGGTTTTTCAAGACTTGACGTACTGCTGGAGTGTGGGCAAGGTAACATTTATGAAGGGGTTCAAGGAAACTGGTTAGCTGGACCTGAGTCCTGGAGGTGGAAAGTACAATGCCTGTACTTTGAAGGAAGGAGTGAAGATATCTGCTGTTTTGAACTGTAGTATCGGCACCCCTCTGGCAAGACAGTGGAGTGAGTGATGGTGAAAGTGTTTCTTTTTTGGGTCACCCTACTCTGGTGAGAGATGGCTGGTTTGTTAACAAAAAAAAAAAATAATAATCCAGTTAATAAAGCTACCTACCTGTTATAACATGCTGTGAATCAGCAGAAAAAGCAACATCCCACACCCATCTTTGACTACTATCACTCAGCTCTGTCATCTGAGAAAAATCTGCAGTCTTCCATATACGAGCAGTGTGATCTGCTGATGTTGTGACCATCATACTGCAAAAAAAAAAATAATAATAGAAATTTGGAGTTTCATATCTCAATCTATCATTTTTTTCCTATAAACATGGTGTCTCAGTTTCACCCATTTTGCTGGAATGGTGAAAGAAGAAAATTCTTTTCAAAAGTTTAAATTCTGAATACAATTCAATGCTACTTAGAAGTTTCTGAATAAGAAAAAAATATCATGTAAAATGAGAAATTTTTGCATTTCAGAATTTTTCTGAATAAGAAAGGATGCTTTCAGAAATAGTAAATTCAAAATGATCTCTGATATTCAGACTTTAAGAATAAAATTATAGAGTTTAACATTTCGTTTCAGTAGAGGAAAACGGTGTCCAATTAAGTTTTTGGATACTCCTGAGTATACATTACTGTTCTGATTAAGTGATTATACTAAAAAAACATCACGACACTCCCTACAAATTTGAAATCTGGGGTACCTAAGACTGATTTTGATTATTCTTGGCTTTTACTGAAGAATCCCTTGTGAATAATTTCTAAAATTCACCTAAATCTCTCTTTAGGATACCCTTCCTTACAACTGTAAATATGAATGAGATTAGAACAATATAGTATTTAGAGAAAGAACCTCAAAAAACACAAAATGAATAAAAATCTAAAGAGAAACATATAGACAACATTTAGTAATATAGTATTTAAGGTTTATGAACTCAAAAGGACCTCTACAAGAATATTCTCAGTCAATCTGGAGGGAGCCCTGTGCAGTACTGTACTTCTAACAATACATTTTCTTTAAAATATAAAAGAATAAAATTCACTTAAATGATAGAACAAGAAATTTCAATTTACAAGTTAAAAAATGCAATAATCCTAAAAAGAATTGCAGCTAATACAATTAATATGCCATGCATGCACAAGCACAGGTGTCTGTATCATTGAAAATAATGGATCTTACGTGGAATCAGGGCTGAACTTGACTTTGAGAGCATAGTTGTTATGAGCATGAAGTGATCGAGTTGGTGTCAGGGTGATGGGAGTGTCCCCAGTACCCCCAGAGAGTCGCCACACATACACCTTTCCCTTGTTATTAACGGCAGCCATGTAGGTTCCTTCAGGGTCTATTGCAATGCTCTGAATACTGCTATCAGGTTCTGGTATCTGCATAATAAATTATTTAATAATTTTAAAGAATTTTTTTTAAAGTTTATGTGAGTATTTCTTCTCCCACAAGTATTACATACTGTACTATGTAACACACACAATAAAAATAAAAAAAATTGTCAATGGCACAAACAAATACACTTGGAGACAATAAAACAGTAAACTGAGACAAATACAATATTGTATATTCTGGCCTCTCTCTGACAGTCTTCACTAAAACCTAATACACGTGTACAGAATTTACTTCCCTTATATATTACAGAAATTAACCTACTGCAATCAACTTTCATTTAAATTTTACTCTTGCACTCTTCCCTATCTCCACCAACTCCTATCCTTGTACACCCCTGCCCCTCACTCACTCCTATCCTTCACTCATTCATATTTTCACACATCTCTCCCTGTGCCTCCTGCCTCCCAACCCCCACACACACAGGAAACACTGGTCAACAACCAAAATGCTTCCAAGAGCAGAATAGCAATTTCCAACCAATTTTAGGTCACTGATAATGAATATCATGGTTAAAATTGTTTGTTAGCTCTATTTTCAATGTACACCTACGTATCACAACAGGTTCCAACAGGCTTGTGGCAATGTGTTTCTTACCACACTCACAGTCTCACTGCCCTTCATTATTGTTCCAGCAGTAATAGAAGGTGGTTGTGCTGTGCAAGTTTATATTTTGAGGCGAAAGGTAGGTGATTTTCTTAGCCAAATACTTTTTAAACTTATAATAAATATTCACTGAGCAATATACTGATATGCATGTGAGGTTCCCACTACATCAGGAGAGACTGGCTACCTTGTCAATCATTGGAGCCTGGGATGAAAAATGTTCAACATCCACCTCTTATTGAACCAAACAAAATTTTACTACCACCACTACACAAAACTGGGGCTCATGAAAAACTTTGTAAAAGCTATAGACAAATCCAGTAGGGGATTCAAGTATTTAACATCAAAATTCCCCTCACTGAGCAACGCTAAGATAAGAGAGGGAGTCTTCAATGGTTCTCAGATTCGAGAGTTTCTTAAAGATGGTGACTTTGAATCAGACCTTCATGGGGAGGAGAAAGCTGCTTGGGAAGCATTCAAGTTAGTGGCGAAGGGATTTCTCAGAAATAGAAGGGAAGGCAACTATAAAGAATTGGTGGAAAACCTCATCAAGGCTTACAAGAACATTGGGATGTAACATGTCACTTAAAATCCACTTTTTGGACTCACATTTAAACTTTTTTCCAGCGAACTGTGAGGCAGTTAGTGACGAACATAGTAAAAGGTTTCACAAAGATATTTCAACCATGGAAAAATGGTACCAGGGCAAATGAGGCACAAGAATGCTTGCAGACCATTGCTGGACATTGGCCCACTATAAGCGTCAAGCAAAAAGGCAGAGAGTAGGTATGGATTAGAGTTTAAAACATACTGACACATACTGTATGTTATAATAAAAATAATCAAATATTACATGTCTCGTATCTTTAAACCTATAGCCAATAAGCATTTTTCAAGGTGATACAGTGGACCCCCGAGTAATGAGCAAAATTCATTCCTGAAGCCTGCTCAAGTGCCATTACCGAACGAATTTACTCCCTTAAGAAATAATGTCAAGTAGGTTAGTCCATTTCAGACCCCCAAAAATACACTTACAAAAGCACTTACAATATTATACTTACATAATTGTACGATTTCCGGGGTGCTCATTACTCGGGGGTCCACTGTATTTGGATTCAGGACATGAAAATACATAAGAATTAACTAACCTCATTTAAGAAGCATAAAACATTTCAAAAACTGTTGACCAATGAAATATATTCTCTGGATATGTTACAGTTAAAGGATTAAGATGAATGAATAAATTAAGAAGTTTTTAAGTGAATTCAACAGGGAAAACAAGTAACCAAAAATGTAAATTAAAAAAAATGTAGCCAAAGGGATACTGGGAAATTTTTCTTTGAAGTTTGTGAGAGAACTGAATAAACTAAAAGAGGCAGCAAGTTCTCTGGCCATTGGGAAATTAAAAAATTATATGATGGAGATAGTAATGAATACGAGCATAGTTCTGCTTCTGTAGTTACAAACAGGTAATTACTGATTATGAGCAGCACTTGAGAAGCAGATGTTATAGAACTCCACAAAGAAGATTAGTGAACAGACGACTAAACCACCAATAAAACTTATGATTAATTACCCATGTGGGCTTAGTGATACATTAAGTACTGTACAAAAACCCCTCAATCAAAGATAAAAACAGCAGCTGCTATTTCCTGAAAACATGAGCTATGTAAAGTGACCATATGGTGGAAAGAAAGAGGAAAAAGGATAACAGGTAAGGATTTAAGAACTGGCTAGCTAGGTAGCCTTTGCTTGCATTCTGATGAAAAGGAAACTACACAGCACAACCTGCTTTATGTATAAAGAGAATCAAAAGATGGCTGTATGGTCCCCCTATAAGTCTAATGAGTTTGACTAGCAGAAAATAGCTTATAAACATTCTTTGTAGAAAACTGACTATTATAAATAAGTGAGTGTTCCTAGAAGCCCGGTGTTTTAGTGCAACCAAGAATATTGATAGACGTCTACACACAGAGTGAAGAGGATACTGTATTTATTTAAAATAAAACTGATAGATATGTGTCGTAAGAGGCAACTAAAATGCTGGGAGCAAGGGGCTAGGAATCCCTTCTCCTGTACACATTACTAAAGTAAAAAATGGGATATGGCTGGTTTGTTGAAAGAAGAAGAAAGAAGGTGCTATGTAATGGAAATTGGAAAAAATAAATAACAAAACTATAGTGTGATCAAATATTAACCCTCTGACTGTCGCAACCCCTAATCCTGAGTGCTCTCTCCTGTTGTAGCAAAATTTAAAAAAAAAAAAAATTATTTTTTCTTTTGAAATGATAGAGAATCTTTTCCCGATGGAACAACACCAAAAGTATGAAATTTGATTGAAAATGTACGGAGTTACACTCTCGCGAAGTTAGTGATCTCGGCGATATATACCCATAGGCAATTTCGCCGACTTTGAGCCCTATTTTTGGCCAATTCTATTGTTCCAGTCGACCAAACTCATAGCTATTTCTTTAGAACTCCATTTGTTCTATCGATTGAGTACAAGAAACCACCAATTTACCGATTTCAACTACCCAATAAAGTGGTCAGAAATTGGCAATTTGGCCAATTTCATGCAAAATAAAAAAGTTGTCAATTTCAAAATAGGGTCCAGAATAAACAATGCAGACATTCCTGGCACTAAAATAAGATGTTATCTGTTCATTAGTCACGTCTTTAGGCCCCTCTTATATTACTCTTGCTTTCTATTTTGATTTTTTATTCACACAAAAATAGAAGATTTACCTTTATGCAGACTACTGCATTATTGTAAAAATGGTATAAATGATATCAGTGCACTTGTGAAAGAATATTAGACTCACCAATTGATGTGTATTGGACGTGTGGCGTGATTTGTTTACGCTTGAACATTTGCAAAAATCAAACATTTCCCCTACTTTGAGCTCAACTTCAAGGTCGTTTTCATCATGAAACTAATCAAAATCATCTATATTTCTGTAGTATGTTTTCCATTCTATCAAATGAGACCATAAAAAAGAGAATATAACCATAAATACTATACGAAAATACACCTCAAAAACGGTGTTTTAATAAAAAAAAGTCAGAGTTTTTTTTCTCTCATTATGCACTGCGTGCTGCAGGATTTTTTTTTATACAGCGCACACTGACCACACAGACCCATTCTCTCATATGTGGGCCTACCAGCTTTCTCCCGCTTGATTTGAAGCCGCTAGAATTTGTGAGTACAGTGGTACCTCGAGTTACGATGGTCCCCAAAATCGCCCTTTTATGCAAGTTTATTTTTTTAAATGCTTTTGTAAGTATATTTTTGGGGGTGTAAAAGGACTAGTCTATTTTACATTATTCCTTATGGTGATAAATTCGTTTGGTAATGGCACTTGAACAGCATTCTCGAACGAAAAAATATCGTAACTCGAGGTACTACTGTATATATGTACGTCTGAAACAGTGGCTCGCAAGACGTATATATACAACCGAAATAGTCAGAGGGTTAAAAGTGACAGGATCATGGACAAAAAGACTGTCACCAGATTTAATAAATTAAAACATGAGGAAGTCATGTCTGAGACAGCCTTCAGATACTTTATATGGATGGCAAGATAATAAAACTATTAACAAAGTAATTTAGGCCAAAACTGGAATATGAAGTGGTATTTTAATGTCTTCTAAAACATATAGGCAAGATAAAATATGATCAAAGATATGCTACCATATAACTCCCAGGGCCAAAAACACAAGTTATGATGCTGAGAACACTAAATATGCCCTCACTGACTGATAAGGAAAGGAAACATGATACATTATAACTAACAAAAAGATATTAGAATATAAATAAAGCTGTGTTCCAGGTGCAGTCAACAATGAGAACAAAAAGCAACACTTCCAAACTAAGAAAAAAAAGCAACACTTCCAAACTAAGAGAAAAAGCAGTGCCAAAATTTACTATAAGGTTTTCTTCACAAATGGAAGAATAACAATGGAATGAGATACAAATAAGATTTGGTAACAAGTGCTACATCTAATTTAAATTTAAAAAATTATACAATATTTTAAACACTGGAAATGGGACACCATGAACATAACTACTCCCATAGTTAAAAATAGAGAATCACTGTATATATACATGATGGCCATATAGCACCACAACATATACTACATCAAATGTCATTGTACAGTATATTGTATATTCAAAGTTCTTTAACATAATCTTCATATAAAGCTTTCTTTAAATTAGAGTATGATTGTTTCTATCATGAGAGACAGAACAGCTTCGGTGGGAGATGGCCAGCGTGTTGAAAAAAAAACTTCACTAATAAATAAAACATGGTAAGGAGCACATCTGTACACCTACCAGCTGTTCATTATGCTCAGTTTTCACATCCCATATATGGATTACTCCTGACTGGTCTCCAACAAATAGCTCTGCCTGATTGGGGTGAAGGCAGGCACAGTTGACTGGGTGACTTACTTGAAAAATTCTTGACACGTGCAGGTTATATGATCTAGAAGGAAAAATATGTTAATTAAAAAAATCCTATTTTAAAAAAGCCCAAACAGTGCTTTACAAGTGGCTGTTCTATTCAGAAATACAGTATAATTAAAAAAGTTTTCACATCGTGTTGTGGATGTAGGACCATTTTAATTTCACTTACAATTACAGAACCTCTCAGCTCTTGCAGTAATGGAAAACCAGGACCACCACCAAATATTTATGCTGAAGTATTGTGAATGCTAGTTCAATGATTAAAGCAAGAACAGTGAACTCTGTTATTATTATTATTATTATTATTATAATCAAAAGAAGCGCTAAACTACAAGGGTTATACAGCGCTGCAGGGCAGGACAGGATGCAGGGAGAATGGATTGTAAGCAGGAGATGGATGATTAGTAGGGTATAGAGTGCAGCAAGACAGTGGATAGTGCAGGGATAGAGGGTAGCAAGAGATCGAGGTAGAAGGGGCTGAGGGAGGTGCTAGAGGTATAATCTTCAGAGTTTGTGTAGTAAGTCAGTTTCTGTCAAAAAGTCTACGAGAGAGTCAGGATTAAAGGAGAGTCCATCAGCAAGAAGGAAAGGTAAAGAAAGGGCCGCAGAGCAAAGACGCCGTTGGAGGTAAATTCTGTGTGCTCGTCGATAAAGTGGACAGTCCAACAGAATATGTCGAACAGACACTGGAACCTGACAATGCTCACAGAGAGGGGCAGGGAGCCTCTCCATGAGATACCCGTGCGTAAGACCGAGTGTGGCCAATGCGAAGACGGGAGAGTGTAGTCTCCCACCCTCGACACTGGTGACAAGAAGAAGGCCAGAAACCTATACTCGGTTTAATAGAATGAAGTTTGTTATTAAGCAGGTCAGACCAGCGTTGTTACCAACGGGTGCGAAGGTGGGTAGCAATGACCGCAAAATAGTCCGTAAAAGGAACACCTCTATATGAAACTGGAAGGTCATGTACTGCTGACCGCGCAGCAGTGTCTGCCTGTTCATTGCCCTGTACGTCAACATGACCAGGGACCCAACAAAAAACAATATCGTTGTGCTTGCTAGAGATACGGCGTAACCAAAGTTGGATACGAAGAACTAGGGGTGAGGTGTATCAATTTTACGGATAGCCTGTAAAGCACTAAGGGAGTCTGAAACGACCACAAATGGTGATACAGGCATAGATGCAATACGGATAAGTGCCACAAGAATGGCATACAATTCAGCCGTAAATATGCTAGCCGAGGGTAATAGATGCCCTCGCACTACGCTGTCCGGAAACACTGCTGCGAATCCGACGCCGTCAGACAACTTTGAACCATCGGTGTACACTGCGATGGCATGGGAATGAGAATGGAAGTGGTCTAGAAAAAAAGAGCGAGAAGCCGCCGTAGGTAGGCGGGCTTTTGCGCAAGGTAGAGGAATAGAACAGACACGGACAGCAGGAACTTCCCAAGGGAGTAAGGGAAAGGGAGATGTCACATGAACATATAGAGGTGGTAGCTGAAGGGAAGACAGGAGTGAATGTAGACAAAAAGAAAAGGGACGAAGTAAGCAGGGGCGACGAACAAATAAAGAGCGTCTACTAACATCTGTAACAATCCTATACTACATGGAAGGATTGCGGAGGTCATGAAAGTAAACATAATAGCGAATGCAATGTGCATCACGACGATCGGACAAGGATGGAATGTTCGCTTCTACATAGAGGCTCTCAACCGGGGAAGAACGAAATGCACCACGGCATGAACTCTGTTATACAATGAAAATAAGTACATTATTTACTCATTTATTTCAAGGGGAACACTTAATCATAGGAGCACTGGGGAATAGGAGGCAATCAGATATGGTCCAAGGACAGGGAAGGTAGCTCCAATTCTTCTGATCAAGAGCCCTTCACTAGCATCAACACACCTCCCTTGAGGTAAAATATGTATGTACATTAAATATCTACTCATTAAAGGACCCCAATGGAAATAAGTCACTCTGTCTGACTTTTTTGGGTTATCCTAGGTTCTCTACACATATGCTGCTATGTATGATAATGTATGTAAATGTATATGTGTATACCTGAATATACTTACTTACCTTAAATCCCAGATTTTTGCAGTACAATCTTCACCTCCCGTGAACATCCACTTCCCATCTTCCTGAAATCCTAGTGCTGTAACATTCTTACTCACACCTTCATAGTTGATAACTGGGTCTTCATTTAACGTTTTTAAGTCATACATGCGTATGTGTTGGTAACCAGCTGCTGCTAACAAATGGCAGTCAGGGGTTATCTCCATGGCATTTACTTGCTAAATATGAGGGTTAAGGAATAACACCTGGGTTAATAATCTGAATAATCATCATCAAGTCAAAAGATCTTAACCCTTTGGGGGTCGACAGGCCTTCTCGGAAACGTGTTGCTGGGGTCGAAAATTTTTTGGAATTGTTTTTTTATTTTTTCTTATGAAATGATAGAGAATCTTTTTCCGATCATAACGCCACAAAAATTATGAAATTTGATCGAAAACTAACGGAATTATGCTTTCGCGAAGTTCGCGGTATCTATGACACTGACGCATCGGCGATTTCACCCACTTCGAGCCCTATTTTCGACAAATTCCACTGTTTCAGTCTCCTAAAATTATAGATATTTCGCTAGAACTCCATTTCTTCTATCGATTGAGTACAAGAAACCGCCTATTTACCAATTTCATCTACCCAAAATAGTGGTCAGAAAATGGCAATTTTCCAATTTCACACAAATTTCAAACGATGCCAATTTCAAAATAGGGTCCAGAGTAAACAAGGCAGACATTCCTGGCACAAAAATAACATGTTCTCTGTTCATTAGCCACGTCTCCAGGCCCCTGTTTCATTACTTTTGCTTTCCATTTTGAATTTTTATTCTCACACAAAAATAGAAGATTTACTGTTATGTATACAACTGCATCATTGTAAAAATGATATAAATTATATCAGAGCACTTGTGCATGAATATAAGACTCGCCAGTTGATGTGTATTGGACGCATGGTGTGATTTGTTTACTCTTGAACATCGTCAAAAATCGAACATTTTCGCTACTTTGAGCTCAATTTCAAGGTACTTGTCATTGTCATACCAATCAAAATCATCTCTATTTCTGTAATATATCTTCCATTCTATCAAATGAGACCAAGAAAACGAGAATACATCAATAAATACCATACGAAAATCGACTGCAAAGTCGCTGTTTTAATCGAAAAAAAAGGTCAGTTTTTTTTTCTCATTATGCAGTGTGTGCTGCAGGATTTTTTTTATACTGCGCACACTGACCACACAGACCCATTCTTTTATATGTATGCCTACCAGACGTTTTCTGCTTAAATTGAGGCCGCTAGAATTTGGGCGTACTAGTACGGCACCAACCCCTGCTCGTAAAACGTACTAGTATGGCACCGACCCCAAAAGGGTTAATTGTCTGAAACAAACTCTGTTTATTAAAAATTATTTATGAAAAACAGCAGAAGAATAGTATTACAATATTAATTACGAGAGCTATGGCAAACCCGATTATTCGGTCTGTTAGTCTAAGGGAATCTGCTCTCATAACCAACACTGCAATACCGTAACAATATAATAAAGGGTTTTTGTCCGGGGTAAAAAATACAGACACAATAGCTTAAATATATATTTCTACTAGTAAAACTATTATATAAATAGTACAATAATCTGTACAATAAAATATAAAAGCATGAGCATGAACTTTGTACATAAGCGTATTATAATTTGTACTAAGGTATAACAAAATACATTGTTAAGTCTCACGACTAACCAGTCAAATGTCACACGACATATTCTAATATCACAAAACCTGACAATATTGTCACACGACATAACCATTTAGTGTCACGATATTAACACAAAGTTATGACACCCACTTTTCTTTCTGTGCCACAAGACACCCTTGTCACCGCATTATAACACATTTTCTCAACCGTGTCACACACGACACCCTTGTCAGTGTCACTCGAAACACCGTCTCTCCGTGTCACAAGACACCCTGTTCGCCGTGTTATAACGCCCTTTCTCATCCGTGTCACAAGACACCCTTGTCTTTGAGTTATAACACACCTTCTCGTCCGTGTCACAAGACACCTTTTCTCTGTGTCAAAACTTTCTCTCAGTGACACCCGTCATATGGCCATACTGGCCAGCAGGCCAGATGAAGCCAGACCAGCAGGAAACTAAGTCGATGTAAGACCAGCAGGAAACTAAGTCCAGTCGTTGTGCCAGCAGGAAAGTAAGTCCAGTCGTTGTGCCAGCAGGAAACTAAGTCCAGTCGTTGTACCAGCAGGAAACTAAGTCCAGCTGGAGTAACTTAGTGAGGCAGTCAGGTAACTCTGAGGCCGTCGAACTGTGGACTCAGTGAAGCCGTAGTGAATACTGGAAACTGAGTAGTAAGCAAGCTGTAGCTCAGTCGTCATGGATCGTACTGACTTTATGCCAGGTTCCACCCCCTGACATAAACTATGGTGACGTCACACCGGGCGCTGCAGCCCAGTAATACTGGACGTGCAGTACCCAAATGGTCCGTCAACCATTCAACCCAATTATCTTGTTCAGGGGTTCGCAACAAATAGTAATGCATACAATCTTTTAAAGAAAGGAAATGTCAGTAAGGTAGTATACTACCATTCTGTCAAATATGTGGAATGGAAACCTCTTTTTTTTTTTCACTCTGGCAGGATTGCTGATCTTTTCTTTGTCTTATTTATGACAGGTAATTCTCACTAACCCTTACTTACATTCAGTGAGCACATACCTTTACTTCCCTATGTACTTTATAATTCCTAATTCTGAAATATTTCCAACAAAGGAGTCCTGGTGTGAGACAAGACCATGGGAAAGATAATCCTTAAAAATACTAACAGATAATATGTAGTTAGTTGGGACTCCTTTTCACATAGTAAAAAACTAAGTTAAAATAATGTACTATACTCCAAAAAATATAGATAATAAGTCATTTCCGTTGGGTATTAGAATTACTGGATACAGTGGTACCTCGAGTTACGATATTTTTTCGTTCGAGAATGCTGTTCAAGTGCCATTACCAAACGAATTTATCCCCATAAGGAATAATGTAAAATAGACTAGTCCTTTTACACCCCCAAAAATATACTTACAAAAGCATTTAAAAAAATAAACTTACTACATAAAAGGGCGATTTTGGGGACCATCGTAACTCGAGGTACCACTGTATGTTCAATATTATAACTGCATTATACAGTGGCAAGAGCACAAGAAACAATCGAGTTTCATCCCTGGAAATGGAGGGTAGCTTCAATTCCTTGAAACTAGATCCCTTCACCAGCATCTGGGAACCTTTTCTTTAGTGCATACATTGTAAACATGAAATTATTTTTATACGGCTTTTCTAAATACAGTGGACCCCCGAGTTTCGTAAACCCCGGAAATCGTACAATTATGTAAGAATAATATTGTAAGTGCTTGTGGAAGTGTATTTTTGGGGGTCTGAAATAGACTAACCTACGTGACATTTTTCCTTAAGGAAGTAAATTCGTTCGGTAATGGCGCTTGAGCAGACTTCAGGAGTGAAGTTTTTACGAAACTCGGGGGTCCACTGTAGCTTTTTAAAGCTATAATGTGATTCAATCTATAATATAACAATAATAATAATAATAATAATAATATTTTTATTCCATTGTAAGTTTACATCGAGATTTTGTAATTACAATCATGAGCTGAAGTACAATGAGAGCCACTATCGTGCCATGGCATTCTGGGCAGATTAATCTAATGGCTTATAGACTACTTAATACTAGAGAAATCGATTGAGTTTGTTTTAGTTAAACATTAGTTATAACAGTTAATAAATTTACTCAAATTACAATCTGGGGATATTACATTGTGACAAGTATTTTGTAGGATGGTTACATCAATAGTAAATATTGAAATTATATTATAGGAAAATAACACTGAGCATTGTTGAAAGTAGTTTACCCTTTGATTATTTAGTTTAGGGTGAGTAAGTGGTTCTTGAGAAGAGTTTTAAATTGATGTTCAGACAAGGTTATTTTAGTATTTACTGGTAATGAATTCCAGATTTTGGGGCCCTTTATGTGCATAGAATTTTTACACAGGGTGATATGGACACGGGGTATATCAAAAAGTGATCTGTGTCTTGTGTTATGGTCATGGGTCCTGTTAAAGTTGGTGAGGAGAATTTTGAGTGGAGGGTTTATATTAGAGTGTAGAGTTCAATGTATGTAGCAGGCACAAGAATAAGTGTGAATGTTCTTTACGGTGAGTAGTTTTAGGCTTTTGAATAATGGTGGAGTATGCTGTCTAGAGTGGGAATTTGTTATCATTCTGACTGCAGCCTTTTGCTGGGTTATGAGCGGTCTAAGGTGATTTAATGTTGTTGATCCCCACCTCTAGTTCCTTAGATCAAGACACCTTCAACATCAAGGTGTCCCTCCCTTGAGTCCAATAAAAAGACAAATATTAAACAGTATTAAAGGATACAGATTCTGGATGCTTGAAGGTTCGCTGACAGATCCCGCTGTGAGCCTGCCATAACTTAATGGTGTGGTCATAGCTGGCGGTGGCCAAAATAACTTGGTTTGATGGGTCATTAGCAGACATAATTCATTTATAAAAAAAAAAAAACTATAGCAAGATCTGAATGTTTCTTCTGTAGGTTACGTGTAGTTGGAGGTATCTTTCTCCTGGCGGTGACTGCAAGCGTTGCTGTGTTGAAGGTTTCCACCCTGGTAAAAATAAAATATACTATTTGTAATAAAGAATGGCTTACAATCGGCACAGAAAACGTGTTATTAATGACATATTTTATAGAACGCCCCTGGTTATGCAAACCATCTGGGGCAGCCTTATTTAGGTTTAGTGTACATAGCATACAAATAGTTTATATAATAATGTTGAAAGCACACATCATGTGACATACAGAGAACATTATGTAGATTGAATCAAAGAAACAACCCAATAAAGTCATGGAATGGCGTAAGACAAGTGGCAATTCATTTTACGCGAGAACCTTTATTTTACAACGTCTCACCTACAGTGGGTCTTTATCAGGTACCTGATAAAGAACCACTGTGGATGAAATGTAGTAATACATAATTTTCATCTGCTTAGTGTTGGTTAATGGGAGTTTTAAAAGCCTATCGACTACACGAAGGTCATTAAACTGCCTGGTAACTTTACACAAGACAGGAATACAGTGGACCCCCGAGTTTCGTAAAAACTTCACTCCTGAAGTCTGCTCAAGCGCCATTACCGAACGAATTTAATCCCTTCAGGAACAATGTCACTTAGGTTAGTCTATTTCAGACCCCCAAAAATACACTTCCACAAGCACTTTCAATATTATACTTACATAAATGTACGATTTCCGGGGTTTACAAAACTCGGGGGTCCACTGTACTTTAATCTCTAAAATAAGGATTGAAATAAACTTCTAGCATATATATGATGTGAAAAATATACCTTTCAGGATATATATATATATATATATATATATATATATATATATATATATATAATATATATATATACAGTGGTACCTCGAGTTACGATGGTCCCCAAAATCGCCCTTTTATGTAAGTTTATTTTTTAAATGCTTTTGTAGGTATATTTGGGTTAGGACTAGTCATTTTAATTATTCCTTAGGATAAATTTTTGGTAATTCATTGAACACATTCTCGGAGAAAATTTGTCTTGGTAATCTTATATATGAATATATATATAATGTATATATGTATATATATATAATGTATATATATATATATATAAATATATATATATATATATATATATATATATATATATATATATATTATATATATATATATATATAATATATATATATATATATATTATATATATATAATATATATATATATATATATATATATATATATATATATATATATATATAATGCAAGGAGGCTTTAGAGTGGGTAGGGATGTGTAGATCAAGTGTTTACAGTGAAGCATATATGTGAACAGTATTTAGATAAAGGTAGAGAAGTTTTATTGCATTTATGGATTTAGAAAAGGCATATGATAGAGTGGATAGGGGAGCAATGTGGCAAATGTTGCAAGTGTATGGAATAGGTAGTAAGTTACTGAAGGCTGTAAAGAGTTTTTATGAGGATAGTGAGGCTCAGGTTAGGGTGTGTAGGAGAGAGGAGATTACTTCCCGGTAAAAGTAGGTCTTAGACAGGGTTGTGTAATGTCACCATGGTTGTTTAATATATTTATAGATGGGGTTGTAAAAGAAGTAAATGCTAGGGTGTTGGGGAGAGGGGTGGGATTAAATTATGGAGAATTAAATGCAAAATGGGAGTTGACACAGTTACTTTTTGCTGATGATACTGTGCTTATGGGAGATTCTAAAGAAAAGTTGCAAAGGTTAGTGGACGAGTTTGGGAGAGTGTGTAAAGGTAGAAAGTTAAAAGTGAACATAGATAAGAGTAAGGTGATGAGGGTATCAAACGATTTAAATAAAGAAAAATTGGATATCACATTGGAGAGAGGATTATGGAAGAAGTAAATGTTTTCAGATATTTGGGAGTTGATGTGTCAGCAGATGGGTTTATGAAGGATGAGGTTAACCATAGAATTGATGAAGGAAAAAGGTGAGTGGTGCATTGAGGTATCTGTGGAGACAAAAACGTTATCCATGGAGGCAAAGAAGGGAATGTACGAAAGTATTGTGGTACCAACACTCTTATATGGGTGTGAAGCATGGGTTGCAAATGCTGCAGCGAGGAGGAGGCTGGAGGCAGTGGAGATGTCCTGTCTAAGGGCAATGTGTGGTGTAAATATTATGCAGAAAATTCGGAATGTGGAAATTAGGAGAAGGTGTGGAGTTACTAAAAGTATTTGTCAGAGGGCTGAAGAGGGTTGTTGAGGTGGTTTGGTCATTTAGAGAGAATGGATCAAAGTAGAATGACTTGGAGAGCGTATAAATCTGTAGGGGAAGGAAGGCGGGGTAGGGGTCGTCCTAGAAAGGTTGGAGGGAAGGGTAAAGGAGGTTTTGTGGGCGAGGGCTTGGACTTCCAGCAAGCATGTGTGAGCGTGTTAGATAGGAGTGAATGGAGACGAATGGTTTTGGGACATGACGATCTGTTGGAGTGTGAGCAGGGTAACATTGTGTGAAGGGATTCAGGAAACCAGTTAATTGATTTAGTTGGACTTGAGTCCTGGAAATGGGAAGTACAATGCCTGCACTTTAAAGGAGGGGTCTGAGATAGTGACAGCTGGGAGGGACTTTTCTCAGCTGTAGTATCTGAGCTCCTCTGCAAAGACAGTGATTATGTATGAGTGTGGTGAAAGTGTTGAATGATGATGAAAGTTTTTTCTTTTGGGGATTTTCTTTCTTTTGGGTCACCCTGCCTCGGTGGGAGACGGCCGACTTGTTGAAAAAAAAAAAAAAAAAAAAAAAAATATATAATTTAATGTATATATATATATATATATATATATATATATATATATATATATATATATATATATATATATATATATATATATATATATGTATAAAACTGATCTCTGGTCCAATACCTTGGCATCCAGCTTTCGCTAGACGTTATTCCAAGGCAGCCAGCTTTCAGGCAGGAGGCTTACAGCTTTTCATCTCATCCCTGCATGCATCGACACAACTAGAGATTTTACAATGCTAGGAATTCGCAAGAGCAGGCGAAATATTCACAAACACTGATCTCTGGCCGACGGAGACTCGAACGTACGAACCTCATGACAAGGTACGCAGTGCTTTGTGAATATTTCGCCTGCTCTTGCGAATTCCTAGCATATATATGTATATATATATATATAATGTATATATATATATATATATATATATATATATATATATATATATATATATATATATATATATATATATATATATATATATATATATATATTTTGTATATATATATATATATATATATATATATATATACAGTGGACCCTCGGTTAAGGAATACCCGAAATCGTGCAATTATGTAAGTATAATTTTGTAAGTTCTTGTGGAAGTGTATTTTTGGGGGTCTGAAATAGACTAACCTATGTGAAATTTTTCTTTAAGGGAGTAAATTCGTTCGGTAATGGCACTTGAGCAGACTTCAGGAGTGAAGTTTTTACTAAACTCGGGGTCCACTGTGTGTATATATATATATATATATATATATATATATATATATATATATATATATATATATATATATATATATATATATATTTATAGTATATATATATATATATATATATATATATATATATATATATATATATATATATATATATATATATATATATATATATATATATATATATATATATATATATATATATATATATATATAATATATATATATATGTATATATATATATATATATATATATAATATATATATATATGTATATATATATATATATATATATATATATATATATATATATATATATATATATATATATATATATATATATATATATATATATATATATATAAAATATATATATATATGTATATGTATATATATATATATATATATATATATATATATATATATATATATATATATATATATATATGTTTTTTTATTATTTTTATTAACACATCGCCGATTCCCACCAAGGCAGGGTGGCCCGAAAAGAAAAACTTTCATCATCATTCACTCTATCACTGTCTTGCCAGAAGGGTGCTTTACACTACAGTTATAAAACTGCAACATTTACACCCCTCCTTCAGAGTGCCGGCACTGTACTTCCCATCTCCAGAACTCAAGTCCGGCCTGCCGGTTTCCCTGAATCCCCTTTATAAATGTTACTTTGCTCACACTCCAACAGCACGTCAAGTATTAAAACCATATGCCTCCATTCACTCCTATCAAATACGCTCACACATGCTTGCTGGAAATCCAAGCCCTCGCACACAAAACTTCCTTTACCCCTCCCTCCAACCTTTCCTAGGCCGACCCTACCCCGCCTTCCCTCCACTACAGATCCATACACTCTCGAAGTCACTCTGTCTCGTTCCATTCTCTCTACATGTCCAAACCACCTCAACAACCCCTCCTCAGCTCTCTGGACAATCGTTTTGGTAATCCCGCACCTCCTCCTAATTTCCAAACTCCGAATTCTCTGCATTATATTCACACCACACATTGACCTCAGACATGACATCTCCACTGCCTCCAGCCTTCTCCTCGTTGCAACATTCATCACCCATGCTTCACACCCATATAAGAGCGTTGGTATAACTATACTTTCATACATTCCCCTCTTTACTTCCATGGACAAGGTTCTTTGTCTCCACAGACTCCGAAGTGCTCCACTCACCCTTTTCCCCTCATCAATTCTATGATTCACCTCATCCTTCATAGACCCATCCGCCACATGTCCACTCCCAAATATCTGAATACATTCACCTCCTCCATACTCTCTCCCTCCAATCTGATATCCAATCTTTCGTCACCTATTCTTTTTGTTATCCTCATCACCTTACTCTTTCCTATATTCACTTTCAATTTTCTTCTTTTACACACCCTACCAAATTCATCCACCAACCTCTGCAGCTTCTCTTCAGAATCTCCCAAAGCACAGTGTCATCAGCAAAAAGCAACTGTGACAACTCCCACTTTGTATTTGCTTCTTTATCTTTTAGCCCAACACCTCTTGCCAAGACCCTCGCATTCACTTCTCTTACAACCCCATCTATAAATATATTGAACAACCACGGTGACATCACACATCCTTGTCTAAGGCCCACTTTTACTGGGAAATAGTCCCCTTCCCTCCTACACACTCTAACCTGAGCCTCACTATCCTCATAAAAACTCTTCACTGCCTTCAGTAACCTTCCTCCTATTCCATACACCTGCAACATCTGCCACATTGCCCCCCTATCCACCCTATCATACGCCTTTTCCAAATCCATAAATGCCACAAAAACATCTTTACCCTTATCCAAATACTGTTCACCTATATGTTTCACTGTAAACACTTGGTCTACACACCCCCTACCTTTCCTAAAGCCCCTTGTTCATCTGCTATCCTGCTTTCTGTTTTACTCTTAATTCTTTCAATAATAACTCTACCATACACTTTACCAGGTACACTCAACAGACTTATTCCCCTATAATTTTTGCACTCTCTTTTGTCCCCTTTGCCTTTATACAAAGGAACAATACACGCTCTCTGCCAATCCCTAGGTACCTTACCCTCTTCCATACATTTATTAAATAATAGCACCAACCACTCCAAAATTATATCCCCACCTGCTTTTAACATTTCTATCTTTATCCCATCAATCCCAGCTGCCTTACCCCTTTCATTCTACCCACTGCCTCACGAACTTCCCTACACCCACAACTGGCTCTTCCACACTCCTACAAGATGTTATTCTCTTGCCCTACACACGAAATCACAGCTTCCCTGTCTTCATCAACATTTAACAAATCCTCAAAATATTCTCTCCATCTTCCCGATACCTCTAACTCTCCATTTAATAACTCTCCTCTCCTATTTTTAACTGTCAAATCCATTTGTTCTCTAGGCTTCCTCAACTTATTAATCTCATTCCAAAACTTTTTCTTATTTTCAACAAAATTTGCTGATAACATCTCACCCACTCTCTCATCTGCTCTCTTTTTACAGAGCTTCACCACTCTTTTAACCTCTCTTTTCTCTCCATATACTCTTCCTCCTTGCATCACTTCTACTTTGTAAAAACTTCTCATATGCTAACTTTTTCTCCCTTACTACTCTCTTTACATCATCATTCCACCAATCGCTCCTCTTCCCTCCCGCACCCACTCGCCTGTAACCACAAACTTCTGCTGAACACTCTAACACTACATTTTTAAATCTACCCCATACATTTTCGACCCCATTGCCTACACTCTCACTAGCCCATCTATCCTCCAATAGTTGTTTATATCTTACCCTAACTGCCTCCTCTTTTAGTTTATAAACCTTCACCTCTCTTTTACTTACTGATTCTATTTTCCTTGTATCCCATCTACCTTTTACTCCCACTGTAGCTATAACTAAAAAGTGATCTGATATATCTGTAGCCCTCTATAAACATGTACATCCTGAAGTCTACTCAACAGTCTTTTATCTATCAATACATAGTCCAACAAACTACTGTCATTACGCCCTACATCATATCTTGTATACTTATTTATCCTCTTTTTCTTAAAATATGTATTACCTATAACTAAACCCTTTCTATACAAAGTTCAATCAAAGGGCTCCCATTATCATTTACACCTGGCACCCCAAACTTACCTACTACACCCTCTCTGCATGTTTCTCCCACTTTAGCATTTAGGTCCCCTACCACAATTATCTCTCATTTGGTTCAAAAGTTCCTATACATTCGCTTAACATCTCCCAAAATCTCTCTCTCTCCTCTACACTCCTCTCTTCTCCAGGTGCATACACGCTTATTATGACCCACTTTTCGCATCCGACCCTTATTTTAATCCACATAATCCTTGAATTTACACATTTATATTCCCTCTTTTCCTTCCATAACTGATCCTTCAACATTATTGCTACCCTTCCTTAGCTCTAACTCTCTCAGATACTCCTGACTTAATCCCATTTATTTCTCCCCACTGAAACTCGCCTACCCCTTCAGCTTTGTTTCGCTTAGGGCCAGGACATCCAACTTCTTTTCATTCATAACATCGGCAATCATCTCTTTCTTATCATCCGACTACATCCACGCACATTCAGACAACCCAATTTTATAAAGTTTTTCTTCTTCTGTTTTTAGTAGATTTGTACAGGAGAAGGGGTTACTAGCCCATTGCTCCGGCATCTCAGTCGCCTCATACGACACGCATGGCTTACGGAGGAAAGATTCTTTCCACTTCCCCATGGACAATAGGAGAAAATAAAAGGAACAAGAGCTATTAAGAAAAGAAGAAAAACCTAGATTGTGTATGTATATATATGCATGTGTATGCCAGTGTAGTGTGACCTAAAGTGTAGTAGAAGTAGCTAGATATACCTGTTATCCAGCGTGTTTATGAGACAGAAAAAGACACCAGCAATCCTACCATCATTAAAACAGTTTCAGGTTTCTGTTTCACAGTCACCTGGCAGGACGGTAGTACCTCCCCGGGTGGTTGCTGTCTACCAACCTACTACCTATAACTCCAGATATATATATATATATATATATATATGTATATATATATATATATATATATATATATATATATATATATATATATATACATATGTATATGTATACATATGTATACATATGTATATGTATATATATGTATATATATATATATATATATATATATATATATATATATATATATATATATATATATATATATATATATATATATATATATATATATATCTGGAGTCTACCTGGAGAGAATTCCAGGGGTCAACGCCCCGTGGCCCGGTCTGTGACCAGGCCTCCTGTTGTACCAGAGCATGATCAACCAGGCTGTTACTGCTGGCCGCACGCAGTCCAATGTACGAACCACAGCCTGGCTGGTCAGGTACCGACTTTAGGTGCCTGTCCAGTGCCTGCTTGAAGACAGCCAGGGGTTTGTTGGTAATCCCCCTGATGTATGCTGGGAGGCAGTTGAACAATCTTGGGCCCCTGACACTTAATGTGTTGTCCCTCAACGTGCTAGTGGCACCCCTGCTCTTCATTGCTTTCGTAGGGAGTGATTTTTGTGTGCAAGTTTGGTACTAATATATATATACACACACATACATACATACATATACATACATACATATACATACATACATACATACATATATACATATACATACATATACATACATATACAGTGGTACCTCGAGTTACGATATTTTTCCCATAAGGAATAATGTAAAATAGACTAGTTCTTTTACACCCCCAAAAATATACATACAAAAGCATTTAAAAAAATAAACTTACATAAAAGGGCGATTTTGGGGACCATCGTAACTCGAGGTACCACTGTACATACATACACATACACATGCCCCGATGGCATGGTGGCTAGCGCTCTTGCTTCACGCACGGAGGGCCCGTGTTCAATTCTCAGCGGGGCCGAAACATTTT
>WNWK01009249.1:0-78139 GCA_009830355.1 Cherax destructor
TACATTCACTTGTAAGACGTAGAATGAGGGAGACATGATCGAGGTATACAAGTGGAAAATGGGTATTAATAAAGGGGATATAAATAAGGTCTTGAGGGTATCTCTCCAAGAGAGAACCCGCAATAATGGATTCAAGTTGGATAAGTTTAGATTTCGAAAGGATATAGGAAAGTATTGGTTTGGAAATAGGGTAGTTGATGAGTGGAACAGTCTGCCTAGTAGGGTTATTGAAGCAAGGACCTTGGGTAGTTTTAAATTTAGGTTGGACAAATTCATGAGTGAGAGAGGTTGGATTTGAGTGGGAATTGCACATGAGTAAATAAAATGATCAAAGCTTATTTCTTGGGTAGCATTGAAAATTAGGTTGAACAAATGTTCTGTTAGTGGGATGGAATGTGAAGGACCTGCCTAGTATGGGCCAACAGGCCTGCTGCAGTGTACCTCCTTTCTTATGTTCTTATGTTCATTTAAGTCTTAAAATTAACGAAGAAAAAGATATTAGACAAGACATAACCTGTGGCTGTAATGAAGTGTTACTTTGTACACATAAAAAGAGGTAAACATAAGTTTGTGACTGACTGACTTGACTGACTGACTTGACTGACTTACTTGACTGACTGACTTACTTGACTGACTGACTGACTTGACTGACTTACTGACTGACTGACTTGACTGAATGACTTGACTGACTGAATGACTTACTGACTGAATGACTTGACTGACTGAATGACTGAATGACTTGACTGACTGAATGACTGACTTGACTGACTTACTGACTGAATGACTTGACTGACTGAATGACTTGACTGACTTACTGACTGAATGACTTGACTGACTTACTGACTTGACTGATTTACTGACTGAATGACTTACTGACTGAATGACTTGACTGACTTACTGACTGACTGAATGACTTGACTGACTTGACTGACTGAATGACTTGACTGACTGAATGACTTGACTGACTTACTGACTGAATGACTTAACTGACTTACTGACTGAATGACTTGACTGACTTACTAACTGAATTACTTGACTGACTTACTGACTGAATGACTTGACTGACATACTGACTGAATGACTTAAAGTTAGACACTCAGTACAACCATCGACTTCAATTCCAGAACCTCTACTATCCACCTCAGCCCAGTAGGGCCACAGCATAACTCTCCACTCTCTTTGCAATCATCCACAAACACCAGCACCCACAATTTAAGGTAAATACTATTATTTCTGTTACATTTGTAGCCTTAAGCAGTGAAAACAACATAATACATCACGATAATGAACTACATTTACATATTCACTTTTATTTTTGTAAGATCTGTTGGTCTAAAAAAAACTTTTTTGGCTTTTTGGGGACTCCCAGGAACGTAACCCTATTTTTCCCATAAGTTCTTTTAATTATATAACACGACATTTTCAGGAACGTAACTATCATGCTAAATGACGATCTACTGTATTGTATAAATAATATCAACCCATTTGTGACTGCGTATGAGACTGGCCAGTTAGATACATTGGACAGTGACGTCATTTGTTTACTCTTGAACACGGCAAAAATTGAACATTTCTGCTACTTTGAGCTCAATTTCAAGGTACTTTTCGTTGTGAAATCAATCAAAATCATATCTATTTCTGTAATATATCTTTCATTCTATCAAATGAGAACATAAAAACGAGAATACAACCATAAAAACCATACAAAAATATACTGCTAAGGGGCGGCTAATGGCTGAGAAGTGAACTCTGTTATTTATCGTGTGATTTCTTTCATTTTTGGTGTACGTTAACATCTTTCCATCATACAATGCCCAAGTTTCAATAAGATAGCCCAACAAACAACTGAGAGAAAAAAAATATTTACCAAAAATCATATATGGCAAGCCCAAGCCAGGTACTGGAAATAAGTCACTTTGACTTTTTTGGGTTATCCTAGATTCTTCACACACATGCTGCTATGTATGATAACCTATGTAGAGAAAATATCTTTTTGTTTCAGGTTTATGGTGCATTACGAGTGTATATCACAGTTAGACCTGTGCTACACTCGTTTTCTCTAATATAAGCCCCAAGACAGAGATAGGAGGATGGTATTTGTATCCCATATCCTCTTCATACCTCCGTGGAACTGCTCGGTATTATGCCAAATATTCATTCTAGAGTATTTACCATGCTTTTATGTTATTTATATTGTTTATTATGTCATATTAGATCAATTGTGATAGGTAAATAAGCCATAGTGTTGATATTAGCATAATAATAAAGCATATTCCCCTGCATCACGAGACTGAGCTCATGGCAACTAACAATGGCTTCAAATCCACCTTAACTTTTATGGACAATGTACAGTGTATGTGCTTTACACAATGAGAAGCAATTCTTTTATTCATTGGAACCATGGCTAGGGCTAAAAGTAACCAGGTTATAACAATAAATGGAGAAAAAGAAATTGGAATGACTTATAATAGGTAGTAGGTTGGTAGACAGCAACCACCCAGGGAGGTACTACCGTCCTGCCAGGTGACTGTGAAACAGAAACCTGAAACTGTTTTACATGATGGTAGGATTGCTGGTGTCTTTTTTCTGTCTCATAAACACGCTGGATAACAGGTATATCTAGCTACTTCTACTTACACTTTAGGTCACACTACACTGGCATACACATGCATATATATACATACACACATCTAGGTTTTTCTTCTTTTTCTTAATAGCTCTTGTTCCTTTTATTTTCTCTATTGTCCATGGGGAAGTGGAAAAGAATCTTTCCTCCGTAAGCCATGCGTGTCGTATGAGGCGACTAAGATGCCGGGAGCAATGGGCTAGTAACCCCTTCTCCTGTACAAATCTACTAAAAACGAAGAAGAAAAACTTTATAAAATTGGGTTGTCTGAATGTGCGTGGATGTAGTGCGGATGATAAGAAAGAGATGATTGCCGATGTTATGAATGAAAAGAAGTTGGATGTCCTGGCCCTAAGCGAAACAAAGCTGAAGGGGGTAGGCGAGTTTCAGTGGGGAGAAATAAATGGGATTAAGTCAGGAGTATCTGAGAGAGTTAGAGCTAAGGAAGGGGTAGCAATAATGTTGAAGGATCAGTTATGGAAGGAAAAGAGGGAATATAAATGTGTAAATTCAAGGATTATGTGGATTAAAATAAGGGTCGGATGCGAAAAGTGGGTCATAATAAGCGTGTATGCACCTGGAGAAGAGAGGAGTGTAGAGGAGAGAGAGAGATTTTGGGAGATGTTAAGCGAATGTATAGGAACTTTTGAACCAAATGAGAGAGTAATTGTGGTAGGGGACCTAAATGCTAAAGTGGGAGAAACATGCAGAGAGGGTGTAGTAGGTAAGTTTGGGGTGCCAGGTGTAAATGATAATGGGAGCCCTTTGATTGAACTTTGTATAGAAAGGGGTTTAGTTATAGGTAATACATATTTTAAGAAAAAAAGGATAAATAAGTATACAAGATATGATGTAGGGCATAATGACAGTAGTTTGTTGGACTATGTATTGATAGATAAAAGACTGTTGAGTAGACTTGTACATGTTTAGTTATAGCTACAGTGGGAGTAAAAGGTAGATGGGATACAAGGAAAATAGAATCAGTAAGTAAAAGAGAGGTGAAGGTTTATAAACTAAAAGAGGAGGCAGTTAGGGTAAGATATAAACAACTATTGGAGGATAGATGGGCTAGTGAGAGTGTAGGCAATGGGGTCGAAAATGTATGGGGTAGATTTAAAAATGTAGTGTTAGAGTGTTCAGCAGAAGTTTGTGGTTACAGGCGAGTGGGTGCGGGAGGGAAGAGGAGCGATTGGTGGAATGATGATGTAAAGAGAGTAGTAAGGGAGAAAAAGTTAGCATATGAGAGGTTTTACAAAGTAGAAGTGATGCAAGGAGGGAAGAGTATATGGAGAGAAAAAGAGAGGTTAAAAGAGTGGTGAAGCAATGTAAAAGAGAGCAGATGAGAGAGTGGGTGAGATGTTATCAGCAAATTTTGTTGAAAATAAGAAAAAGTTTTGGAATGAGATTAATAAGTTGAGGAAGCCTAGAGAACAAATGGATTTGACAGTTAAAAATAGGAGAGGAGAGTTATTAAATGGAGAGTTAGAGGTATCGGGAAGATGGAGAGAATATTTTGAGGATTTGTTAAATGTTGATGAAGACAGGGAAGCTGTGATTTCGTGTGTAGGGCAAGGAGGAATAACATCTTGTAGGAGTGTGGAAGAGCCAGTTGTGGGTGTAGGGAAGTTCGTGAGGCAGTGGGTAGAATGAAAGGGGGTAAGGCAGCTGGGATTGATGGGATAAAGATAGAAATGTTAAAAGCAGGTGGGGATATAATTTTGGAGTGGTTGGTGCTATTATTTAATAAATGTATGGAAGAGGGTAAGGTACCTAGGGATTGGCAGAGAGCATGTATTGTTCCTTTGTATAAAGGCAAAGGGGACAAAAGAGAGTGCAAAAATTATAGGGGAATAAGTCTGTTGAGTGTACCTGGTAAAGTGTATGGTAGAGTTATTATTGAAAGAATTAAGAGTAAAACAGAAAGCAGGATAGCAGATGAACAAGGGGCTTTAGGAAAGGTAGGGGTGTGTAGACCAAGTGTTTACAGTGAAACATATAGGTGAACAGTATTTGGATAAGGGTAAAGATGTTTTTGTGGCATTTATGGATTTGGAAAAGGCGTATGATAGGGTAGATAGGGGGCAATGTGGCAGATGTTGCAGGTGTATGGAATAGGAGGAAGGTTACTGAAAGCAGTGAAGAGTTTTATGAGGATAGTGAGGCTCAGGTTAGAGTGTGTAGGAGGGAAGGGACTATTTCCCAGTAAAAGTAAGCCTTAGACAAGGATGTGTGATGTCACCGTGGTTGTTCAATATATTTATAGATGGGGTTGTAAGAGAAGTGAATGCGAGGGTCTTGGCAAGAGGTGTTGGGCTAAAAGATAAAGAAGCAAATACAAAGTGGGAGTTGTCACAGTTGCTTTTTGCTGATGACACTGTGCTTTTGGGAGATTCTGAAGAGAAGCTGCAGAGGTTGGTGGATGAATTTGGTAGGGTGTGTAAAAGAAGAAAATTGAAAGTGAATATAGGAAAGAGTAAGGTGATGAGAATAACAAAAAGAATAGGTGACGAAAGATTGGATATCAGATTGGAGGGAGAGAGTATGGAGGAGGTGAATGTATTCAGATATTTGGGAGTGGACATGTCGGCGGATGGGTCTATGAAGGATGAGGTGAATCATAGAATTGATGAGGGGAAAAGGGTGAGTGGAGCACTTCGAGTCTGTGGAGACAAAGAACCTTGTCCATGGAAGTAAAGAGGGAATGTATGAGAGTATAGTTATACCAACGCTCTTATATGGGTGTGAAGCATGGGTGATGAATGTTGCAACGAGGAGAAGGCTGGAGGCAGTGGAGATGTCATGTCTGAGGTCAATGTGTGGTGTGAATATAATGCAGAGAATTCGGAGTTTGGAAATTAGGAGGAGGTGCAGGATTACCAAACGATTGTCCAGAGCTGAGGAGGGGTTGTTGAGGTGGTTTGGACATGTAGAGAGAATGGAACGAGACAGAGTGACTTCGAGGTGTATAAATCTGTAGTGGAGGGAAGGCGGGGTAGGGGTCGGCCTAGGAAAGGTTGGAGGGAGGGGTAAAGGAAGTTTTGTGTGCGAGGGCTTGGATTTCCAGCAAGCATGTGTGAGCGTATTTGATAGGAGTGAATGGAGGCATATGGTTTTTAATACTTGACGTGCTGTTGGAGTGTGAGCAAAGTAACATTTATGAAGGGATTCAGGGAAACCGGCAGGCCGGACTTGAGTTCTGGAGATGGGAAGTACAGTGCCGGCACTCTGAAGGAGGGGTGTAAATGTTGCAGTTTTATAACTGTAGTGTAAAGCACCCTTCTGGCAAGACAGTGATGGAGTGAATGATGATGAAAGTTTTTCTTTTTCGGGCCACCCTGCCTTGGTGGGAATCGGCCGATGTGTTAAAAAAAAAAAAAAAAAATAATTATAATAATATATAACTACCCAGGGAGCTACTACCGTCCTTCCAAGTGAGTGTAAAACGGAAGCCTGTACGTATTTGTTTTACATGATGGTAGGATTGCAGCCTGTACGTATTTGTTTTACATGATGGTAGGATTGCTGGTGTCTTTTTTTTCTGTCTCATAAACATGCAAGATTTCAGGTACGTCTTGCTACTTCTACTTACACTTAGGTCACACTACACATGCATGTACAGTGGAACCCCGGTTAACGAAAAAAATTCATTGCAGAAGCCTGCTCAAGTGCCATTACCGAACGAATTTACTTCCTTAAGAAAAAATGTCATTTAGGTTAGTCTATTTCAGACCCCCAAAAATACACTTCCACAAGCACTTACAATATTATACTTACATAATTGCACGATTTCCGGGGTGTTCGTTAACCGGGGTTCCACTGTACATGTTTTGTATACACACTCATCTGAGTTTTCCTTGATTTTATCTTAATATGTAGTTCTTTTTCTTATTGCTTTTCCTTTCATATCCATGGGGAAGTGGAATAAGAATCTTTCCTCCATAAACCATGCGTGTTGTAAAAGTCAACTAAAATGCCGGGAACAATGGGCTAGTAACCCCTTTTCCTGTATAGCTTACTAAAAAGAAAAAGAAGAAAACCGTCAAAGTGGGATGTTTGAATGTGCGTGGATGTTGTGCGAATGATAAGAAAGAGATGATTGTAGATGTTATGAATGAAAAGAAGCTGGATATCCTGGCTTTAAGTGAGACAAAGCTGAAGCGGGTAGGAGAGTTTCAGTGGGGAGAAATAAATGGGATTAGGTCAGGGGTTTCAAATAGAGTTAGAGCTAAAAAAGGAGTGGCAATAATGTTGAATAATCAGTTTTGGCAGGTAAAGAGGGAATATAAATGTATAAATTCAAGGATTATGTGGAGTAAAATAAAGGTCGGTTGTGAAAAGTGGGTTATAGTACGTGTTTATGCACCTGGAGAAGAGAGAAGTGTTGAGGAGAGAGAGAGATTTTGGGAAATGTTGAATGAGTGTGTGGGGAGTTTTGAACCAAGTGAGAGAGTAATTGTGGTTGGGGATCTTAATGCTAAAGTGGGTAAAAATGTAGTGGAGGGAGTAGTAGGTAAATTTGGGGTGCCAGGGGTAACTGTAAATGGGAAGCCTTTAATTTAGCTATGTGTAGAAAGAGGTTTGGTAATAAGTAATACATATTTTATGAAAAAGAGGATAAATAAATATACAATGTATGATATAGCACGTAAGGAAAGTAGTTTGGTGGATTATGTATTGGTATATAAAAGGTTGATGGGTAGGCTTCAGGATGTACATGTTTATAGAGGGGCAACAGATATATCGGATCATTATTTAGTTGTAGCTACAGTTAGAGTAAAAGGTAGATGGGACAAAAAGAAAATGGCAACAGCAAGTAAGAGAGAGGTAAAAGTGTACAGTAGGGCCCCGCTTTTCGGCGTTTCGGCGTTCCGTTCATCCGGCGAGTTCAAATTATGACCAAAAGTTTTGTATACAGCGAGCGTCTTTCAGATACGCGCACCACCGGTTTGTTTACATTTTCCGTGAGCACATCTCTATTATGTAATCATCACTCTTGGGCACATTAAATGTCAATTTTACGTCAATATAGACATTTTCATTAATCAATCTATGATATATTCTTCAAAATTATATGAGAAACACGTTACATAGCATATAAACATGCTGTTTATATGCTATGTAGGTGTGGTTGCGAGGCGGAGGGAAAACATTACGTAATACTAATAATAATCACTCTTCGACATTAAATGTCTTATTTTACGTTAATATAGACATTTTCATTAATCCATCTATGATATTTTCTTCAAAATTATAAAAGAAACACGTTACAAAGCATATAAACATGCTGTTTATATGCTATGGTGTTGCCGGGCGGAGGGAAAACATTACGTAATATTAATAATAATCACTCTTAGGCACATTAAATGTCTTATTTTACGTTAATATAGACATTTTCATTAATTCATCTATGATTTTTTCTTCAAAATTATATAAGAAACATGTTACATAGCATATAAACATGCTGTTTATATGCTATGGTGTTGCCGGGCGGAGGGAAAACATTACGTAATATTAATAATAATCACTCTTGGGCACATTAAATGTCATATTTTACGTTAATATAGACATTTTCATTAATTCATCTATGATATTTTCTTCAAAATAATTAAAAAAAATGCGTTACATAGCATATAAACATGATACACCCACAGAATAAAAATTGACAAATATGATATTTGTTTACCAAACGACTTTGTAGAAGTCGGAAGAATTACGTTTTCTCTAGTCAAACACTGAGGGATAACTGTAGAAAAATATTCCTTTCATATGCCTTCACTCTATATATAGTTATTCACGACCCTTGTGGGTTTAGCACTTCTTTTTTATTATGATAATAATAATGGTAATACTATCATTAACTCTAAAAATAGTGTGTTGCATGAGAATGGGAGTGTTGCTGTTTGTTTATTTTGTACTAACTTGTACACAATGTAAGAGTATTTGTATTGTGAGGTAATTATTATTATAAAAAAAAATATTTTGAGGTAAAAGTCTCACAAACTCTTACAAACGTATGTGAATGAACTAAAAGTGGACACGTATTAATTGCATTCATTTCGCCTGACCGAGTGATCGCCCACTACCTGTTCAGTTTGTTTTTTTACCTTGTCTAAACTCCGTATCTCGTTCTCTCTCTCGTTTACTAGTTGGCTCTCATTGACTATGGCGTCTAAGCTTAGTTGTGATAAAAAGAGGAGTCGTAAGCCTCTTACTTTAAGTGCCAAGTTAGAAATGATTAAACTCAGTGAACTGACTTTTTGCATTATCCTGGGTTGTCGCATATTGCTATGTATGATAATCTATGTAACTGTATTTGTGTATACCTGAATAAACTTACTACAAGGTACAGTGGTACCCAGACTTACGATGGTCCCAAACACCTTTATGTAAGTTTATTTTTAAATTCTTTTGTAAGTGTAATTTGGGGTCTAAACAGACTAGTCTATTTTCATCATTTCTTAGGAGATAAATTCGTTTGGTAATGGCACTTGAACAGCATTCTGGAATGAAAAATATCGTAAGTCGGTACCACTGTATATGTTGATCGCTGAGATAGCCATCAAATACAGTTACATATAGCAGCATATGTGTAGAGAACCCAGGATAACCCAAGAGTGTACTCACCTAATTGTGGTTGCAGGGGTCGAGACTTAGCTCCTGGCCCCGCCTCTTCACTGACCGCTACTAGGTCCTCTCTCCCTGCTCCATGATCTTTATCATACCTCGTCTTAAAGCTATGTATGGTTCCTGCCTCCACTACATCACTTGCCAGACTATTACACTTCCTGACTACTCTATGGCTGAAGAAATGCTTCCTAACATCCCTTTGACTCATCTGAGTCTTCAACTAACACTCTTGCTAGGAGCTAGTGCTGCTGGGGATTGCAAGTTAAAACCTATGATAATTTATCACTCAGAGAATCCTAGGGTCCTAAAGAACTATGCAAAAGGTAGCCTCCCTGTTTATTATAAATCCAATTCAAAAGCTTGGATGACTACTGATCTTTTCATAAATTGGTTCACAGACTATTTTTAAGCCAATGTTAATACTTTAAGGTAAGTAATAAGTGTACTCTGTGTGTATCTTACTTTTTATTGTGTTTTTAATGCCTAGTGCTATTGCTAACTTAATATAAGTTAATGTAAGCTTGTTGTCTGGCATTTATATGCATTTAGAAGTGGAAAAAAATGGCATTCTGCTTTTCGGCGATGTCTGCTTTAAGGCACTTGCCTGGAACCTAACCTGCCGTATAAGTGGGGCCCTACTGTATATACCAAGCAAGAGGAAACACTTTGGTATAAAGTTATTTGTACTGTGTGATTGCAAAAGTGGTCTGGTTCTGGATCTAATTGTGTACACTGGCAGTAATACATTGAGATACCATGAAGTTATTGGGTATCTCTGGTGATGTGGTTAGAACAATGATGGAACCATATCTTGGTAAGGGGCATATATTATATACTGATAACTGGTACATGAGCCCTTTACTCAGTGATTTCTTGCGAGTGAACATGACAGACGTGTGTGGCACAGTGCGTGCAAATCGTAAACATATGCCTAGGTTTGACGCTGGCACTCGTAGAGGTGAATTGCAGGTGTTTGCTGCCAATGATATCATGGCATTTCGGTGGCAAGACAAACGTGATGTCACATTGTTGACATCAGTTCACAGACATGAAATGGTAGACAGTGGAAGACAGAATAGAGAAACCAATGAACCCATTCTAAAACCTGCAGCTGTGATGGACTACAACCTCAATATGCGCTTAGTGGACAAATGTGACATGCAGATTGGGTTTGCTGATTGTGTACGCAAAAGTTATAAGTGGTACAGTGGTACCTCGAGTTACGATATTTTTTCGTTCGAGAATGCTGTTCAAGTGCCATTACCAAACGAATTTATCCCCATAAGGAATAATGTAAAATAGACTAGTCCTTTTACACCCCCAAAAATATACTTACAAAAGCATTTAAAAAAATAAACTTACATAAAAGGGCGATTTTGGGGACCATCGTAACTCGAGGTACCACTGTACATAAAACTCTTTTTCCATCTTCTTGACATTTCCATGCTGAATGCTTATAACATGTACAAGTTGAAGACCAACAACAAACCCAAATATGGTGAATTTTGTTTGTCAGTCATCAGACAAATAATATTCAAGTACCAAGGAGCAACACCTGCAATAGACCAGCACCCACGAAATTATCAACACATGCCCTCTCGTCTGAGGCCTGGTTATCACTACCCCATACAAGTGCCTGCTACTACTCTCAAGAAAAATGCTCAGAAGAGGTGTTTTGTCTGTAAACATTCCACAAAACGCCCACAAACACGCAGAGACACTCGTTTTATGTGTGAGGAGTGTAAAGTACCACTGTGCTTATACCCATGTTTCAAAGAGTTCCACAAGCTGCAGGAGTTCTAGGAAAGTGTTCAGTGAGTGTACATATGTATATATATTATAGAACAATAGTAATGAACATTTTTTGTCATTGTTTGTTTGTGTAAACAAGTTTTGTAAACAATATAAACATACTAATGTTTGTGAAGTTATTGTGGTGCAAACAATGAGTATATATATATACATTGCACCTTACTGTGGTCTCACAGGCCACATAAGTTACATAAAAAAAGAAAATAGTGAAAAAAAAACAAGAAATCTATGAATGGAAGTAAACAGAAGTTTACCGAGTCAGCGGAATTCGCCGATGTTGCCATACGCAGCTCATATTGTGCCAACTTTACGCCTCCATATCTCGGTAAGTACTGATAGCAAAAAATTGTTTTTAGGCTTAAAACAATCAGCAAAATAATCCTAACATTTTGGTAAGAAAAAATAATTTTTTTTTCGAATATTTCCCAACATAGAATGACAGTTTCAGAAAGGGGTCTCCAACAGTCAAAGGGTTAAAGGAGGGGTCTGGGATAGTGACAGTTGGGGGGGGGCACTATTCTCAGCTGTCATATCTGAGCCCCTCTGCAAAGACAGTTATTATGTATGAGTGAGGTGAAAGTGTTGAATGATGATGAAAGTATTTTCTTTTTGGGTCACCCTGCCTCAGTGGGTGATGGCCGACTTGTTGAAAAAAAAAATAATAATATCTTTATTTACTACATGTAGAATAGGGAGCATTGAAAAAATACAAATTTTAAAGATGCATGCTGCACTTTTCAGGCATTATTTGTATGGTCACAACAAACTTCTGTGCAAAATTTCAGACCATTTCATGCCCATTTACCCTGCAGCATCGCTATCGACTTTTCGTCAAATCATACACCACTGAAAGCAATTACAGTGGTACATCGACTTACGATGGTCCCCAAACTCACCCTTTTATGTAAGTTTATTTTTTTAAATGCTTTTGTAAGTGTAATTTTGGGGGTCTAAAAGGACTAGTCTATTTTACAACATTTCTTAAGGAGATAAATTCGTTTGGTAATGGCACTTGAACAGCATTCTGGAATGAAAAAATATCGTAAGTCGAGGTACCACTGTAGTTATAAATTATTGGTTGTCAGGATAATAATCAAGTGTACATGGTTTATATTATTTTTGGTTGTGAAGATTGTATAATCAAATGTACATGGGTTATATCAATCATCAACTATTTAATTTTAAACTATTACAAGTTATAAGTGAAGTCTTTCTTGGTGCAGAACTTGGGCATCACTTTCCTGGAAAATATTCTTTCTATCCATCTCTTGCCTTCTGTCCAGTCACTTCTGTGCAGCTTCAGTCAGCAATTTTATCCCTCTCTCAACAGCTTGAGTGTTGTTTGGCCACTTGGGCACCTCCAGTGAAGTCTCAATAATTTTCAGAACCTGTTGATTTGATAGAGAAGTAATGAAAGGAGGCTCAGTTTTGAGTTCAGTCTTCCAGTCAATCATGGAATGATAATTCTTTGCTTGCCACTTTAGTTTGGGAATCACTATTTTTCTTAAGTTGACAATAGGAGCCACATTGTCATTCTCTTCATCTTCACTGTCATCCTCATCATCAGTGTAGATTAACAAGTCCTCGTCAACAGCATCAGCAGAACCTTCTCCATCCTCATCAGAGCTCTCAGTACTTTCTTCTGTCTGTTGATTCTCTTCTCTAATTTTTCTTATCATTGAGACAGCTTTGTCTCTCAGTCATGGCTTCATCAGCGCACATACCAAGAAACAGCTGATCTGTGTGAGCAAAGTAGGAATTTTTTTGGACAGTCTTCTTTACTATCTTCTTTTCTTCACTGTTCAGATGTCTCACAAATTGCAGTGACTGGAGGACGTTCTTTGGACCGTGTCTGACATAAGGGTGCAGCTTGATGTGGAACCACATCCAAGCACTGAACTTTAAAATCATAATGATGACTCTTTTCGGTTCATGACTGGGTCTTGATGTTACCACATACAGCCTAAGGATCCTACTCCATAAAGTATTCCACCTTGACACACACGGTGGACCTGGTTCAAGAGCAGCCAAGTCAACATAAACCACACCTGTGATCACTCCTTTGCAAATCCTATACAAGTATTTCTGGTCTCAGGACAGATCCTCTGCCACCTTGTCATTCAGAGCAGGGAAGTCGGTGAAACTGACTGGCTGGAAAGCAACAAATGGCAGCTCAGACAGAGGATCCTTGATTTGCTTGTCAATGAGACCTCTCCAATGCTCAGGACCACTTGGCTTACCGTCATAGTGGTAGAAAACAGCCAGGAAAGGCAGCTCATTTCCATGAAGCTGACAGATAAAATACAGTGGACCCTTGAAAATTGTCCCCCTTGAGTATCGTGAAATTTGAAAATCGTTAACTTTTTTCGCCAAAATATTGGCTTGATTTTCGTGATTTGGCTTAAAAATCTTCGATTGTATGAAACACGTCCAAGCGGCCTCCCAGCCACGGGCACCCAAACACCATTCAGCGTCAGTGTGCCATTGTTTACCAGCGAGTGACGATCACCTCACGCGTTCATACGATACATTTCTAAATATTTCATTTGTTTTAGTGCTTGCAACTGCTAAATAAGCCACCATGGGCCCAAAGAAAGCTCCTAGTGCCAGCCCTTTGGTAAAGAAAGTGATCATAGAAAAATATGAAAGTGAAGTGCGTGTGGCGGAGCTCTCCAGGATGTATGGGAAGGCCCATTCAACCATCACTTCCATTGTGTTGAAGAAAAAGGAAATCAAGGAAGCTGATGTTGCGAAAGGGGTGAATATGCTAACGAAAAAGAGATCGCAAATAATCGAAGAAGTTAAGAAGTTGTTGCTTTTGTGGATCAGACAAAAAGAGTTAGCAGGAGATAGTGTTACGCAGTCAATAATTTGTGAAAAGGCAAGGCAGCTACATGACGATCTTGTAAAGAAAAGTCCTGGAACAAGTGCTGATCTAGGTGAATTCAAGGCCAGCAAAGGCTGGTTTGAAAATTTCAAGAAGCGAAGTGGCATACACAATGTTGTGGGGCATGGAGAGGCTGCAAGTTCTGACAAATGTGCGGCTGAAAAATTTGTGCACGAATTCAAGGGGTACTTAGAGGCTGAACAATTCAAACCCCAACAAGTGTTCAATTGTGATGAAACAGGCCTCTTTTGGAAGAAAATGCCAAAGAGGACCTACATCACAAAGGAGGAAAATGCACTGCCAGGACACAAGCCTATGAAAGACAGGCTAACTCTCATGTTGTGTGGTAATGCTAGTGGGGATTTCAAAGTGAAGCCTTTACTGGTGTATCACTATGAAAATCCCAGAGTGTTCAAGAAAAACAGTGTCACCAAGGCTAATTTGTGTGTGATGTGGAAGGTTAACAGTAAGGCATGGGTCACGAGGGAAATTTTCCTTGATTGGTTCAATGAAGTGTTTGGCCCCAGTGTGAAGAAATACCTCCTGGAAAATAAATTGCCACTTAAGTGCCTCCTGGTAATGGACAGTGCTCCTTCTCATCCTCGAGACTTGGAAGAGCAAATGGTGAAGGATTTTAAGTTCATCAGAGTGAAGTTCTTGCCCCCTAATACCACTCCTCTTTTCCAGCCCATGGACCAGCAGGTCATTTCAAACTTCAAAAAACTCTACACCAAAGCAATGTTTCAAAGGTGCTTTGACATAACCTCAGACTCTGAATTGACCTTAAGAGAGTTCTGGAAAGATCACTTCAATATCCTCCATTGCATGCGCGTTATAGGTAAGGCTTGGCAGGAAGTTACTTCCAGGATGATGAACTCTGCTTGGAGAAAATTGTGGCCAGATTGTGTCCTCGACAAAGATTTTGAAGGGTTTGAGGCTGGCCCTGACATCCCTATGCCAGTTGTGGAAACTATTGTGGCATTGGGGAAGTCCATGGGGTTGGAGGTTAGTGGTGAGGATGTGGAAGAGTTGGTGGAGGACCACAATGAAGAGCTAACCACTACAGAGCTGCAAGAGCTTCATCTGCAACAGCAACGGACCACAGCTCAGGAAATTGCTTCAGAGGAGGAGGAAGGGAGAAGGAAGAAGTTGCTTTCTTCAGAGATTAAGGAAATGTGTGCAATGTGGACTAGGATGGAAAGATTTGTGGAGGAGCATCACCCTGACAAAGCTGTTGCAGGCTGTGTATGCAACATGTTCAATGACAATGTCTTGTCACATTTTAGGGACATTTTAAAGAACTGCTAGAAACAGACCTTTCTGAACAGTTATTTTGTGAGACAGAGGTACAGTGACTCTCAACCTGGTCCTAGTGGCATTAAAAAACAAAGAAGGGAAGTAACCCCAGAAAAGGACTTGGTACCTGAAGTGTTAATGGAAAGGGATTCCCCTTCCAAACACTAGCAACTCCTCCTTCCTCTCCCCTCCTCCCGTCTTCCACACATCAACAACTCTTCAATAAAGGTAAGTATCAAGTTATTCTTCATATATCATTGTTTTCTGTGTAATTAAATGTATATTTAATGTGTAAAAATTTTTTTGTTAATACTTTTGGGTGTCTGGAATGGATTAATTTGATTTACATTATTTCTTATGGGGAAAATGGTTTTGAAAATCGTGAATTTTGAATTTCGGCAGACTCTCTGGAACGGATTAATCACGATTTTCAAGGGTCCACTCTAATGGATCGGATGATCAAGCAACATTTCAAGATGATGAATACATAACTCCAGTGTCAGCTCCGACATTTACATTGGTTCCGTCACTACCAACACATACAACAGGCTGCCAATTTAGTTTCTGTTCCAACAGAATTGAATAGTCTTGGCAATCTCCTTTCCATGGCCTGACTTGGGAGTCACATGAGTGAGATACTCAGTGCCATGCTCCACCATGATGACATAATGACCTTTCACCACTATCTTCAGACTCCATTTCTTGGTCTTCTCATTCTTTGTCATTACACAAGTGGAGGACTTCCTACCATCAAAATTCAGTGATGTGATATTTTCCAAGTTTGCTAGCTCATTTTCTTGCCTCTCCATTCAGTATTTATGTCTGGCATCTCATAACTTCTGGACTTTTGTCGTCCTTGGTGATAATGCCTTAGTCCATTAACCCTTTGACTGTCGGAGGCCCCTCTCTGAAACTGTCATTCTATGTCGGGAAATATTCGAAAAAAAAAAAAAAATTCTTATCAAAATGTTAAGATTATTCTTCTGATTGTTTAAATCCCCCCAAAAAAATTTTGTGATCAGTATTTACCAAGATATAGAGGCGTAAAGTTGGCAAAAAATGAGCCGCGTATGGCAACAGCGGTGAATGCCGCTCACCCGGTAAACTTTGGTTTACTTCCTTTCGTAGGTTTCTTGTTTTTTTCACTATTTTATTTTTTTACATAACTTATGTGGCCTGTGAGACCAAAGTAAAGTGCAATGTATATATATACACTCGTTGTATGCAACACAATAATCGCACAAATATTAGTATCATTATATTGTTTACAAAACTTGTTTACACCAACCAACAATAAAAAAAATTGTTTATTACTATTGTTCTATAATATATATACACATATATAATGACTAGACACTTTCCATCAACTGCAATTAGCACTTCAAAGCTCCAAGCTATGTGTGTGTGTGTGTGTGTGTGTGTGTGTGTGTGTGTGTGTGTGTGTGGGGACATCTAAATTTGCTGAGTCAGGTTAAGGCAGCTGTCAAAATGACATATTATACCATTACTCACCACCCTCACTGCTGTCAACCTGTCAACACAAAAGGGGACCCATATCTTCTTCTCCACAACCTCCTTCCTTTCCTTCATACCTACCTTCCTAGCTTCATTTTTTCCTTCATTCCTTCCTTTCTTTCTGCCTTCCTTTCTTACATATTTCCTTCCTTTTTTCCTCAAATCTCTTCCTTCCTGCCTTCCTTCCTTTCTTCCTTCATTCCTTCCTTTATTTCTTCCTTCCTTTCTTGCTTCTTTTGTTCCTTCCTTCCTCTCATCTCTTCCTTCCTCTTATCTCTTCCTTCCTTTCTCTCTTTCTTTCTTTCTTACTTCCTTCCTTCTTCCTTTCCTCCTTCCTTCCTCTCATCTCTTCTTTCCTTCATTCCTTCCTCACATCTCTTCCTTCCTTACTTTCTTTCTTCCTTCCTTCCTTCTGGTATCCTGGGCATTGCTTTCGGTCACAAACTCCTCAAAACCATGAAATTTATCTTGAGAGACACTTCCATCTGTGTTAGAACTATCGTTGAGGAAGAGAAATGTCCCAGATGCGCCAAGGAGTCAAATAATTCTTACCACTAGGCATGCTGAACAAGTACTACTGAAATGGTGTTCCCACAATGCACCAGTGGCTGCCCGATTTTTTTTATACTGCGCACACTGACCACACAGACCCATTCTCTCACATGTAGGCCTACCAGCTTTCTCCTGCTTGATTTGAGGCCGCTAGAGTTTAGGCGTATAAATACGTCCGAAACATTGGCTCGTAAGACGTATATATACGTCCGAAACAGTCAAAGGGTTAAGGTGGTGGTAGCTATGGCAGCTCCAGCATAATCACTGAGAAAGTTAGTTAATGTTTATAAATACTGCAGAGTATACCTGGAGAGGATTTCGGGGGTCAACGCCCCCGCGGACTGGTCTGTGACCAGGCATGGTGGATCAGGACCTGATCAACCAGTCTGTTACTGTTGACCGCACACAACTCGATGTATGAACCACAGCCTGGCTGGTCAGGTACTGACTTTAGGTGCCCTTCCAGTGCCTTCTTGAAGACAGCCAGGGGTCTATTGGTAATCCCCCTTATGTATGCTTTGAGGCAGTTGAATAAGTCTTGGACCCCTGACACTTATTGTGTTTTCTCTTATCGTGCTAGTGGCACCCCTGCTTTTCATTGTGGGGATGTTGCATCGTCTGCCGAGTCTTTTGCTTTCATAGGGAGTGATTTCCATGTGCAAATTTGGTACTAATCCCTCTAGGATTATCCAAGTGTATATAATAATGTATCTCTCCCGCCTGCATTCTAGGGAGTACAGATTGAGAAACTTCAAGCATTCCCAGTAATTTAGGTGTTTTATCAGTTATGTGTGCCATGAAGGTTCTCTGTACATTTTCTAGGTCAGCAATATCATCTGCCCTGAAAGGTGCTGTTAGTGTGCAGCAATATTCCAGCCTAGATAGAACAAGCGACCTGAAGAGTGTCATAATGGGCTTGGCATCCCTAGTTTTGAAGGTTCTCATTATCCATCTTGTCATTTTTCTAGCAGATGTGATTGATACAGTGGACCCCCGAAGTTCGTTAGCGTCGGAGTTCGTGAAAATCGGAGTTCGTGATGTTTTTTCGCAAAAATATTGGTTCGGTGTTCATGAATCCACTCGGAGTTCGTGATTCGTCCCGGACGCGTACGCTTGGCCCGAGCGGGCCCGACACTCCATTCAGAGTCAGTGCCATTGTTTACCAGCGAGAGACTGCCACCCACGCATTCATACCATACATTTTGTCATTATTCCATTGTTTTTAGTGCTTGCAACTGCTAAATAAGCCACCATGGGCCCCAAGAAAGCTCCTAGTGCCAACCCTTTACCAAAGGGCTGGCACTAGGAAGAATGTCTTCTTAAGTGATTCAGTGATTCTACAATATGTTATGATACTAAAACAGCAGGAATTGATAAAGGCTATAGTGCCAGCCAGCAATAAAGTGTAGCATTAACAGTGTAGCAAGTAAGTTAAGCAATTAAGAGATAGAAAAATGACGACACGAAACTTAACTCCTCCAATGTTGTTGGAGTTATATAGGGCGACTGACAACACCGCCGTGTGTCTGGCGGCCATCATTATTTAAGGCGTATCTTTCAGTGGCCCTTATACACCCAACAAACACCACAACACCAGTCCTCAGATTCGTAATGATATTTTATTCATTCTAGAGTATATGTCATGTTTCTATGTTATTAATATTGTTTATTATGCCATATTATATGAATTGTGATAGATAAATAAGTCGTATAGATGATATTAGCGAAATATTGAATGACTATCTTGTCCTGTCCCCAAACACACACCCCTGTTGCCGGCACAATTCCAAACATTCGCCAGAAACAGAACTCTCTGGAACACTTTTTTGAGCAACAGGGGTCCAGTGACTCTCAAGCTGGTCATAGTGGCATTAAAAAACAAAGAAGGGAAGTAACCCAGGGAAAAGACTTGGTACCTGAAGTCTTTATGGAAGGGGATTTCCCTTCCAAACAAAAACAACTTCTCCCCTCCTCCTGTCCTCCATACATCAACAACTCTTCAATAAAGGTAAGTGACATGTTATTATTGTTTTATTCTTCATGTCTCATTGTTTTCTGTGTAATTTAATGGTATATTTAATGTACAAAAATATTTTATTTTAATACTTTTGGGTGTCTGAAACGGATTAATTTTATTTCCATTATTTCTTATGGGGAAAATAGATTCGGAGTTCGTGATATTTGGTGTTCGCCGGGCCCTCTGGAACGGATTAATCACGAACTCCGGGGGTCCACTGTACACTGTTATGGTCTTTGAAGGCGAGATCCTTTTACATGATCATTACCAGGTCTTTTACATTAGTTTTTTTGCTCTATTGTGTGGTTGGAATTTGTTTTATAATCAGATATAGTTTTAATTTCTTCGCGTTTCCCATTTCGGAGTAACTGAAATTTCTCATCATTGAACTTCATATTGTTTTCTGCGGCCCATTTAAAAATTTGGTTGATGTCCGCCTGGAGTCTTGTGGTGTCTTTGATAGAAGACACTGTCATGTAAATTTGTGTGTCATCTGCAAAGGAAGACACGGTGCTGTGGCTTACATCCCTATGTCAGATATGAGGATGAGGAACAGGATGGGAGTGAGTACTGTGCCTTGTGGAACAGAGTTTTTCATTGTAGCTGCCTCATGCTTTACTCTCTTTACTACTTCTCTTTATGTTCTATTTGTTAGGAAATTATAGATCCATCTACCAACTTTTCCTGTTATTCCTTTATCACGCATTTTGTGTGCTATTACACCATGGTCACACTTGTCAAAGGCTTTTGCAAAGTCTGTGTATACTACATCTGCATTTTGTTTGTCTTCTAGAGCATCCAGGACCTTGTCATAGTGGTCCAGTAGTTAGGATACAGTACATAAAACACTACACAGTAATACAGACATATTAAAAAAATTTAATTGCAAATGCTGTAGGCTAATCCTCAACCAATCAACTTAATATTTGGCACTGAATCTAAGATGTATATAAGGAACAATGCCTGAAGAGTGCAGCTTTGACCAAAATTTCAATGCTCCCTAATGTACAAGGTATACAGGCCTAGCTGACATCAATGACATACTACTATATAGAAAGCCCCTTGCTATGCAGAGCATTTCAGGCAAATTAGGTCAGTTTTGTCCCAGGATGCGACCCACACCAGTCAACTAACACCCAGGTACCCATTTTAGTGATGGGTGAACATAGACAACTGGTGTAAGGAAACATGTCCAATGTTTCCACTCCTTTGCCAGGAATTGAACCCGGACCCTCACCGTGTGAAGCGAGAGCTTTTGCCACCATGGCAAGTACTGCCACCAAACAGTAGCAGCAGGTTGGTGTGGCGACCCTGGAAATTTGAAATTATGCAAGCCGAAATTAGTGCCGGATAACTGATGGAACCAGATGACTGATTGCTGGATTTGTGATGGCTGACCTGTACTAAAAAAATGTTAATAAAAACTTTTATAGCACTATAATGTGATACTGAATCAACTTTAGTATAACACTCATGCTGTAAGAATATGACTCCTGTGGGTTTAGCACTTTCCCCATGAATGTAATAGTAATAATTAAAGATATGAACATAGGTGAAGAGAACTCATATTTTAAGATTTATAGAGCTCATGAAGATAATTCAAACACTAACATGTACTCATTTTGGAGCAGGAAACCCTTGGCATTTGACCATCACCAGGATGTATAAAACACAGTTGATGGCCAAATTGGTGCACATTTAATACTGATTCAGCAGGACTCAAACTCATTACTTTATTTATGTGAAACAACTGTAACTGTAGAGATCATGCCTAAAAAAAATTATACACTAAATTTTACTTATTTTCACATACTGTAAAAAAGTTCATAATAAGAAATGAGTATTAAAAATGGCCTGACTGGCTACCATACCTACCACACCTAACTTCTTACAATAAACACTACTCACTTTTTTTTTTTTTTTTTTTTTAACACATCGGCCGATTCCCACCAAGGCAGGGTGGCCCGAAAAAGAAAAACTTTCATCATCATTCACTCCATCACTGTCTTGCCAGAAGGGTGCTTTACACTACAGTTATAAAACTGCAACATTAACACCCCTCCTTCAGAGTGCCGGCACTGTACTTCCCATCTCCAGAACTCAAGTCCGGCCTGCCGGTTTCCCTGAATCCCTTCATAAATGTTACTTTGCTCACACTCCAACAGCACGTCAAGTATTAAAAACCATATGCCTCCATTCACTCCTATCAAATACGCTCACACATGCTTGCTGGAAGTCTAAGCCCTCGCACACAAAACTTCCTTTACCCCTCCTTCCAACCTTTCCTAGGCGACCCCTACCCCGCCTTCCCTCCACTACAGATTTATACACTTCGAAGTCACTCTGTCTCGTTCCATTCTCTCTACATGTCCAAACCACCTCAACAACCCTCCTCAGCTCTCTGGACAATCGTTTGGTAATCCCGCACCTCCTCCTAATTTCCAAACTCCGAATTCTCTGCATTATATTCACACCACACATTGACCTCAGACATGACATCTCCACTGCCTCCAGCCTTCTCCTCGTTGCAACATTCATCACCCATGCTTCACACCCATATAAGAGCGTTGGTATAACTATACTCTCATATATTCCCCTTTACTTCCATAGACAAGGTTCTTTGTCTCCACAGACTCGAAGTGCTCCACTCACCCTTTTCCCTCATCAATTCTATGATTCACCTCATCCTTCATAGACCCATCCGCCGACATGTCCACTCCCAAATATCTGAATACATTCACCTCCTCCATACTCTCTCCCTCCAATCTGATATCCAATCTTTCGTCACCTATTCTTTTTGTTATCCTCATCACCTTACTCTTTCCTATATTCACTTTCAATTTTCTTCTTTTACACACCCTACCAAATTCATCCACCAACCTCTGCAGCTTCTCTTCAGAATCTCCCAAAAGCACAGTGTCATAAGCAACTGTGACAACTCCCACTTTGTATTTGCTTCTTTATCTTTTAGCCCAACACCTCTTGCCAAGACCCTCGCATTCACTTCTCTTACAACCCCATCTATAAATATATTGAACAACCACGGTGACATCACACATCCTTGTCTAAGGCCCACTTTTACTGGGAAATAGTCCCCTTCCCTCCTACACACTCTAACCTGAGCCTCACTATCCTCATAAAAACTCTTCACTGCTTTCAGTAGCCTTCCTCCTATTCCATACACCTGCAACATCTGCCACATTGCCCCCCTATCTACCCTATCATACGCCTTTTCCAAATCCATAAATGCCACAAAACATCTTTACCCTTATCCAAATACTGTTCACCTATATGTTTCACTGTAAACACTTGGTCTACACACCCCTACCTTTCCTAAAGCCCCTTGTTCATCTGCTATCCTGCTTTCTGTTTTACTCTTAATTCTTTCAATAATAATTCTACCATACACTTTACCAGGTACACTCAACAGACTTATTCCCCTATAATTTTTGCACTCTCTTTTGTCCCCTTTGCCTTTATACAAAGGAACAATACACGCTCTCTGCCAATCCCTAGGTACCTTACCCTCTTCCATACATTTATTAAATAATAGCACCAACCACTCCAAAATTATATCCCCACCTGCTTTTAACATTTCTATCTTTATCCCATCAATCCCAGCTGCCTTACCCCTTTCATTCTACCCACTGCCTCACGAACTTCCCTACACCCACAACTGGCTCTTCCACACTCCTACAAGATGTTATTCCTCCTTGCCCTACACACGAAATCACAGCTTCCCTGTCTTCATCAACATTTAACAAATCCTCAAAATATTCTCTCCATCTTCCCGATACCTCTAACTCTCCATTTAATAACTCTCCTCTCCTATTTTTAACTGTCAAATCCATTTGTTCTCTAGGCTTCCTCAACTTATTAATCTCATTCCAAAACTTTTTCTTATTTTCAACAAAATTTGCTGATAACATCTCACCCACTCTCTCATCTGCTCTCTTTTACATTGCTTCACCACTCTTTAACCTCTCTTTTTCTCTCCATATACTCTTCCCTCCTTGCATCACTTCTACTTTGTAAAAACCTCTCATATGCTAACTTTTCTCCCTTACTACTCTCTTTACATCATCATTCCACCAATCGCTCCTCTTCCCTCCCGCACCCACTCGCCTGTAACCACAAACTTCTGCTGAACACTCTAACACTACATTTTTAAATCTACCCCATACATTTTCGACCCCATTGCCTACACTCTCACTAGCCCATCTATCCTCCAATAGTTGTTTATATCTTACCCTAACTGCCTCCTCTTTTAGTTTATAAACCTTCACCTCTCTTTTACTTACTGATTCTATTTTCCTTGTATCCCATCTACCTTTTACTCCCACTGTAGCTATAACTAAAAAGTGATCTGATATATCTGTAGCCCCTCTATAAACATGTACATCCTGAAGTCTACTCAACAGTCTTTTATCTACCAATACATAGTCCAACAAACTACTGTCATTACGCCCTACATCATATCTTGTATACTTATTTATCCTCTTTTTCTTAAAATATGTATTACCTATAACTAAACCCTTTCTATACAAAGTTCAATCAAAGGGCTCCCATTATCATTTACACCTGGCACCCCAAACTTACCTACTACACCCTCTCTGCATGTTTCTCCCACTTTAGCATTTAGGTCCCTACCACAATTACTCTCTCATTTGGTTCAAAAGTTCCTATACATTCGCTTAACATCTCCCAAAATCTCTCTCTCTCTCTACACTCCTCTCTTCTCCAGGTGCATACACGCTTATTATGACCCACTTTTCGCATCCGACCCTTATTTTAATCCACATAATCCTTGAATTTACACATTTATATTCCCTCTTTTCCTTCCATAACTGATCCTTCAACATTCTTGCTACCCCTTCCTTAGCTCTAACTCTCTCAGATACTCCTGACTTAATCCCATTTATTTCTCCCCACTGAAACTCGCCTACCCCCTTCAGCTTTGTTTCGCTTAGGGCCAGGACATCCAACTTCTTTTCATTCATAACATCGGCAATCATCTCTTTCTTATCATCCGCACTACATCCATGCACATTCAGACAACCCAATTTTATAAAGTTTTTCTTCTTCTCGTTTTTAGTAGATTTGTACAGGAGAAGGGGTTACTAGCCCATTGCTCCCGGCATCTTAGTCGCCTCATACGACACGCATGGCTTACGGAGGAAAGATTAAGACTACAAATATTCTGAGGTACGTAATGAGTGTACTGTGTGTGTATTTTACTTTTTATTGTTTTTTAATGCCTTGTTCTATTGCTAACTTAATATATGTTAGTGTAACCTTATTATCTGACATTTGTAAGTCAAATGGCGTTCTGCTTTCTGGCGATGTCCGCTTTCTGGCAGCAGCCTGGAACCTAACCTGCCATATAAGTGGGGCCCTACTGTATACCAGACTTTATATTACGTATTTTAGTGCTTAGTTTTGATTATAATAATAATAATCATATACTATTATTAAACTAATTACACTTTTCATTTCCTATGCACTTGAAGTGATAAAATGTTTTTTGGTATAATTTACATTTCCCTAATTAAAAAATTAAAGAAATTTTACCCTTTCACTAGTACACTACTTTCCCATAACCCAAAGACTAACATGGCAATAAATTTTCTGTTTATTTTCTAATTACAGCATATTAAGCCATTTAAGCACTGTAGAGACCTACTACTACAGTTTTCCAACCTGATGGATGCACTGAGCAGCTGCAGCAGCAACTATGGTTTCTGACGTTCCACGGCCAACTTCCAACCAGTTTAAGGCAACTTTTAGGTCAACGACTGGGAAACCTAGAATGGGTCCACTGGTCAAAGCAGAACTCACACCACGGTTTAAGGCTGACATGTGGTGATGGCGTATAGCATGAAGATTCTGATTTAAGAGAGTTGAAAGTATGTAATATATACATTGATTATGCATGCAAAATAAAAAAAAATGAAATATTAAATTTACTAAGGTTTAATGAAATGAAGTTGACCAATAAAAGAAATCTTCTTTCAACAAACCGGCTGTATCCCACCAAGGCAGGGTGGCTCAAAAGGAAAAACGAAAGTTTCTCTTTTTAAATTTAGTAATACAGTGGTACCCCGACTTACGATATTTTTTCATTCCAGAATGCTGTTCAAGTGCCATTACCAAACGAATTTATCTCCATAAGAAATGATGTAAAATAGACTAGTCCTTTTAGACCCCCAAAATTACACTTACAAAAGCATTTAAAAAAATCAACTTACATAAAAGGGTGTGTTTGGGGACCATCGTAAGTCGGGGTACCACTGTATATACAGGAGAAGGAGTTACTAGCCCCTTGATCCCAGCATTTTAATCACCTCTTGTGACACGCATGGTTTATGGAGGAAGAATAATAAAAGAAATAACTTAGGAAAAATTAAATAAATCATAATCTGAGCTACAACAATAGTTCAAATGTACAGCAATAATAAAATTAAATATGCCATATTAGTAATACGTATAAAATTTAAGAGTTTAAACTTACTTCTAGATTGTCTTTAGAGAATGCCAACTCCACTGAGCTGAACTTGTAGTTAGGTTCAGGCTCAATGGAGAGTGTTAATTTCACTTGTTGTCTCATCTCACCTGATTAGGAAGACAAAAACTATCATGAATATTTGTTGATATACAGTACACTTTATATTTCAACAAAAATCATTGCAAGTTTTATAATAATAGTGCTCTTAAAAATCTGTTAAAATCTTTCTATGTATGGGTGAACATGTAGTAAATGCTTCAGGGCTAGATAAATCTCTAGCCCTGAAACAATCTCCATGCTTACTTATCATCTTGTTAACATCAAGAGTGTGAATACAGGACATTCTGGATGTTTCTCTGTAAGCCACTTGTAATGGGCCCAATTCTGCCTCCACCTTAAATTCTTTCTGGATACGATCTCGAATGATGTCAAGATGAAGCTCTCCCATACCTTGAAAATGTAAATAAAGGAATCAAATATTAGTAGGTCTAATATTCATGTCTGATTATCTATAAATACTTTTAGAGCACATTTTCACACCCACCTTTTTCAACCATAAAATAATTATTTACTTTAGTTTTCATGTAGTATATCAATGGTATTATATACCAACAAATATATAATAAGACACAATATGCGCTTTATGGCATTTTATTGATTAGACATTTCATCCATGTGGAACTTTATGTTCAAGAATTGATCAATTCCTTGTGGACAAAATGTTATCACTGCATATTGTATCTTATTTTTTCAGCTCACCAGAGAGAACAGTTTGTCCAGTATCTTGGTCAGGTGTTACTTGTAAGCTGGGATCTTCCCTCTGTAGCTGTATGAGAGCTGCTTCTAAGGCCTTTTGCTGTGATGTGGAAGGTGCCTCTGAGGGGTAAAATTTGTCTTATTATTACAGAATGATAAACATGTTAAAATAATGAAAATAAATAACAATACAAATATATATAGCAATAAAAACAACAATAATAAATGTATGAAAGAGGGGAAGGTACCTAGGGATTGGCAGAGAGCATGTTATTATTATTATTAACACATCAACCGTTTCCCACCAAGGCAGGGTGGCCCGAAAAAGAAAAACTTTCATCATCATTTATTCCATCACTGTCTTGCCAGAGGCATGCTTACACTACAGTTATAAAACTGCAACATTAACACCCCTCCTTCAGAGTCCAAGTACTGTACTTTCCATCTTCAGGAATCAAGTCCGGCCTGCCGGTTTCCCTGAATCCCCTCATAAATGTTACCTTCCTTACGCTCCAACAGCATGTCAAGTCCTAAAAACCATTTGTCTCCATTCGCTCCTATCTAACACGCTCTCGCACATTTGCTGGAAGTCCAAGCCCCTTGCACACAAAACCTCCTTTACCCCCTCCCTCCAACCATTCTTAGGCCAACCTCTACCCTGCCTTCCCTCCACTACAGATTTATACACTCGAAGTCATTCTATTTCGCTCCATCCTCTCTACATGTCCAAACCCCATCTCAATAACTCCTCCTCAGCCCTTTGGATAATAGTTTTGGTAATCCGACACCTCCTCCTATTCTCCAAACTACGGATTCTCTACATTATATTCACACCACACAACGCCCTCAAACATGACATCTCCACTGCCTCCAGCCTTGTCCTTGTTGCAACATTCACAACCCATGCCTCACACCCATACAAGAGCATTGGTATACTATACTCTCATACATTCCCCTCTTTGCTTTCACGGATAAAGTTCTTTGTCTCCACAGACTCCTCAGTGCACCACTCACCTTTTTTTTCCTCGTCAATTCTATGATTCACCTCCTTCATAGACGCATCTGCTGACACGTCCACTCCCAAATATCTGAACACATTCACCTCCTCCATACTCTCTCCCTCCAATTTGATATCCAATCTTCCGTTACCTAATTTTTTTGTTATCTTCATCACCTTACTCTTTCCTATACGTATTCACTTTCAATTTTTTTCTTTTACATACTCTACCAAACTCATCCACCAACCTCTGCAACTTCTCTTCAGAATCTCCCAAAAGCACAGTGTCATCCGCAAAGAGCAACTGTGACAACTCCCACCTTGTTAGATTCTTTATCTTTTAACCCCACACCTCTTGCCAACACCCGAACATTCACTTCTCTTACAACTCCATCCATAAATATATTGAACAACCATGGTGAATCTTTCCTACGTAAGCCATGCGTGTTGTAAAAGTCAACTAAAATGCCGGGAACAATGGGCTAGTAACCCCTTTTCCTGTATAGATTTACTAAAAAGAAAAAGAAGAAAACCATCAAAGTGGGATATTTGAATGTGTGTGGATGTTGTGCAAATGATAAGAAAGAGATGATTGTAGATGTTATGAATGAAAAGAAGCTGGATATCCTGGCTTTAAGTGAGACAAAGCTGAAGGGGGTAGGAGAGTTTCAGTGGGGAGAAATAAATGGGATTAGGTCAGGGGTTTCAAATAGTTAAGAGCTGAAGGAGTGGCAATAATGTTGAATAATCAGTTATGGCAGGTAAAGAGGGAATATAAATGTATAAATTCAAGGATTATATGGAGTAAAATAAAGGTTGTATGTGAAAAGTGGGTTATAGTAAGTGTTTATGCACCTGGAGAAGAGAGAAGTGTAAAGGAGAGAGAGAGAGATTTTGGGAAATGTTGAGTGAGTGCGTGGGGAGTTTTGAACCAAATGAGAGAGTACTTGTGGTTGGGGATCTTAATGCTAAAGTGGGTAAAAATGTTGTGGAGGAAGTAGTAGGTAAATTTGGGGTGCCAGGGGTAAATGTAAATGGGGAACCGTTAATTGAGCTATGTGTAAAAAGAGGTTTGGTAATAAGTACTGTAATACATATTTTATGAAAAAGAGGATAAATAAGTATACAAGGTATGATATAGCACGTAATGAAAGTACAGTGGTACCCCGGTTTACGATATTTTTTCATTCCAGAATGCTGTTCAAGTGCCATTACCAAACGAATTTATCTCCTTAAGAAAAGTTGTAAAATAGACTAGTCCTTTTAGACCCCCAAAATTACACTTACAAAAGCATTTAAAAAAATAAACTTACATAAAAGGGTGAGTTTGGGGACCATCGTAAACCGGGGTACCACTGTAGTTTGTTAGAATGGGGACACGTCTCAAGCGGTGTCCCACAGGGGTCAGTTTTGGGCCCCCTGTTGTTTACAATTTACATAAACGACATAGATGAGGGAATAAATAGAAACATAAGGAAGTTTGCTGATGACACCAAGATAAGCCATCCAATTCATTGTGGTGAGGACATTGGAGCACTCCAGGATGACTTGAATAGACTGATGCAGTGGTCGGAGAAGTGGCAGATGCAGTTTAATATAGACAAATGCAAAGTTCTAAATTTTGGGCAGGAAAATAACCATGCCACATATAAACTGAATAATGTAGATCTTAATACTTGTGATTGCGAGAAGGATTTAGGAGTTCTAGTTAGCAGTAATCTGAAACCAAGACAACAGTGTATAAGTGTTTGCAACAAAGCTAACAGAATCCTTGGCTTCATATCAAGAAGTGTAAATAATAGAAGTCCTCAGGTTGTTCTTCAACTCTATATGTATATCTTTGGTTAGGCCTCATTTAGATTATGCTGCACAGTTCTGGTCACCTTATTACAGAATGGATATAAATGCACTGGAAAACGTACAGAGGAGGATGACAGAGTTGATCTCATGTATCAGAAATCTTTCCTATGTGGATAGACTGAGGGCCTTGAATCTGCACTCTCTAGAAAGGCGCAAAATTAGGGAGGGGATATGATTGAGGTGTATAAATGGAAAACAGGAATAAATAAAGGGGATGTAAATAGCGTGCTGAGAATATCCAGCCAAGACAGGACTCGCAGCAATGGTTTCAAGTTGGAAAAGTTCAGATTCAGGAAGGATATAGGAAAGTACTGGTTTGGTAATAGAGGTGTGGATGAGTGGAACAAACTCCCAAGTACCGTCATAGGGGCTGGGACGTTGTGTAGTTTTAAAAATAAGTTAGATAAATACATGAGTGGGTGTGGGTGGGCGTGAGTTGGACCTGACTAGCTTGTGCTACTAGGTCAGATGCTGTACTAATTCCTTAAGTGGAAGTGACCTGACTACCTGGAGTTTACCTAGAGAGGGTTAACTCCAGGTGGTCGGGTCTAAGCCGGATGGTGATGGACCTGCCTCGCATGGGTCAGTAGGCCTGCTGCAGTGTTCCTTTTTTCTTATGTTCTTATGTACATGTTTATAGAGGGCAACGTATATATTGGATCATTATTTAGTTGTAGCTACAGTTAGAGTAAAAGGTAGATGGGACAAAAAGAAAATGGCAACAGCAAGTAAGAGAGAGGTAAAGTGTATAAACTAAGGGAGGAGGAAGTTAGGGTGAGATATAAGCAACTATTGGCAGAATGATGGGCTAGTGCAAGCATGAGTAGTGGAGGGGTTGAAGAGAGTTGGGATAGTTTTAAAAATCCAGTATTATAATGTGGGGCAGAAGTTTGTGGCTATAGGAGGGTGGGTGCAGGTGGAAAGAGGAGTGAGTGGTGGAATGAAGAAGTAAAGGGTGTGATAAAAGAGAAAAAGGTAGTGTGAGGGAAAAGTAGTTGTAAATAAGGTAACGGTTGTCTGAGGGTTTTTACTTTCTACTCCTGGTAGTATGACTCTTACCTGGTGTCGGTTGGGGAGTGGAAAGTCACTTCACCTTCACTCTTCTCCGAATCAGCTCTGCCGCTGGACTGGTTCTCCAGGACAGACGCATGACTTACGAGCAAGATTTTCCCTGGACTTAACGGGAATTCCTCAACAACTCCTCTCTAGTTTCTAACTTGTGTGCGTTAGAGGGTGTTGCAGAAGATCTCATCTACCTTTGGATACCTACAGTGTGGTATTTCAACCTCGTGGTCCCAGGAGATTCACCATCTACTCCGGAGACATACCACCTACAGAGAGACAACCATCATCTATTCTCCCCCTCTCCGGTTATTACCTCCTGTCTCACCAACAGACCTGAACCACAACGGATATATATCTTTTTTATTTCTATTTAATTTTATATTAAAATCCAGAAAAAACTATCATTATAAATATCCTTCGGTTTACTATTCTTTATTAATTTTTCCATCAATATTTTGTTCAGGGGAAGGCGTTTCCCTGGTAGTATGACTCTTACCTGGTGTCGGTTGGGGAGTGGAAAGTCACTTCACCTTCACTCTTCTCCGAATCAGGTAAGGCAATCTACCAGGAGTAGTTCTTCTGTTTGATTATTATGTTTTCTTTGGTTACCAGTAGTGACTTGGTCATCTTGAAACACCTTTTTCTATCTTAAATGTTTTAAGACTTATGGTAACCAGAATATTTTCTTTATTATCAGCTCTGCCGCTGGACTGGTTCTCCAGGACAGACGCATGACTTACGAGCAAGATTTTCCCTGGACTTAACGGGAATTCCACAACAACTCCTCTCTAGTTTCTAACTTGTGTGCGTTAGAGGGTGTTGCAGAAGATCTCATCTACCTTTGGATACCTACAGTGTGGTATTTCAACCTCGTGGTCCCAGGAGATTCACCATCTACTCCGAAGACATACCACCTACAGAGAGACAACCATCATCTATTCTCCCCCTCTCCGGTTATTACCTCCTGTCTCACCAACAGACCTGAACCACAACGGATATATTTCTTTTTTATTTCTATTTAATTTTATATTAAAATCCAGAAAAAACCATCTTATTATAAATATCCTTCGGTTTACTATTATTTATTAATTTTTCCATCAATATTTTGTTCAGGGGAAGGCGTTTCCCTGACAGGTAGCTTATGAGAGGTGTTAATAGAAGAGCAGAGTATATGGAGAGTAAAAGAAAGGTAAAGAGAGTGGTGAGAGAGTGCAAAAGGAGAGCAGATGAAAGAGTGGGAGAGGCTCTGTCAAGAAATTTTGCTGAAAACAAGAAAAAATTTTGGAATGAGATAAACAAGTTAAGAAAGCCTAGGAAACATATGCATTTGTCAGTTAAAAACAGAGTAGGGGAGTTAGTAGATGGGGAGCTGGAGGCATTGGGTAGATGGTGGGAATATTTTGAGGAACTTTTAACCCTTTGGGGGTCCAAGGGGTCTCTCTCAAACTCGTTCTCAGGGTCCACGAATTTAAAAAAAAAAAAAAAGTTTTTCTTATGAAATGATAGTTTTTTTTTCTAAATCTAATAGGCTAAAAATGACATTTTTGCGATTAATACTCACCAAAATATGGAGGATTGAAGTTGACAAAAAATGAACTGGTGCCGGCAACATCGGTGACTGCCGGTTGGCCAGTAATTTTCTTTTTTTTTTCTTGAAGTTGTTTTCTGATAATTTTTTTTTTTCAAAATAACTTTTATGGCCTGTGAGACCAATATAAGTGCTGTTTTTCAAATATTCACTCGCTAAGTACAGTGGTACCTCGAGTTACGATATTTTTTCGTTCGAGAATGCTGTTCAAGTGCCATTACCAAATGAATTTATCCCCATAAGGAATAATGTAAAATAGACTAGTCCTTTTACACCCCCAAAAATATACTTACAAAAGCATTTAAAAAATAAACTTACATAAAAGGGCGATTTTGGGGACCATCGTAACTCGAGGTACCACTGTATTTCACAATCATTACATAAATTTTCTTATCACTATTTTGTTTACACAACTTATTTACAGTTATTCACAATAACAAATATTGTTTCTTTTCATTGTTCAATCATGTATATACATATATATAGTCACTGGACATGTTTCTAGAAGTTCTGCAGACTGTGGAAGTCTCTGAAACATGGTTCCATGCACAGTGGTGTTTTACATTCCACACACATAAAACGAGTGTCTTTGCGTTGTTGTGGGCGTTTTTTTGTATGTGCACAGACAAAACACCTCCTCTGAGCCTTTTTCTTGCAAGCAGTAGCAGGCAGTTTTGTTAGGAAGTGTTCACCACCAGGCCTCAGACGAGAGGGTAGGTGTTGATAACCTGGTGTTGGGCGGGTTTCTATTGCAGGTGTTGCTCCTTGGTACTTGAATATTATTTGTCTGATGACAGACAAACAAAATTCGCCATATGGTGGTTTGTTTGTGGTCTTCAACTTATAAATATTATAAGCATTGAGCATGGTAATGTCCAGAATGTGAAAAAAGAGTTTTATGTACCACTTGTAACTCTTGCGAACACAATCAGCAAACCCAATTTGCATGTCACTTTTGTCCACTAAGCGCATATTGAGCGTGTAATCCATCATCCATGCAGGTTTTAGAATGGGTTCATTGGTCTCTCTATGCAGCCTGCCAGTGTCTATCATTTCGTTAGGGTGAATTGATGACAACAGTGTGACATCTCGTTTGTCATGCCACCGAAATGCCATGATGTCATTGGTAGCAAACGCTTGCACCTCACCTCTACGAGTGCCAGCATTGAACCTTGGCATATGCTTACGATTTGCACGCACTGCACCGCACACATCTGTCAAGTTCACTCGCAAAAAATCACTGAGGGAGGGGCTTGTGTACCAGTTATCAGTATATAATATATGCCCCTTACCAAGATATGGTTCCATCATTGTTCTAACCACATCACCAGAGATACCCAGTAACTTCCTGGTATCTTTCAATGTATTACTTCCAGTGTACACAATAATATCCAATACAATACCACTGTAGCAATCACAAAGCACAAACAACTTTATACCAAAGCGTTTCCTCTTGCTTGGTATATACTGCTTGAATGACAATCTACCTTTGAACAGAATCAGTGACTCGTCAATAACAAGCTTCCTGAAGAGATAAAAATGCATATTGAATTTCTCTTTCAGATACAGAAACACATTCCTAATCTTATATAACCTGTCGGTTCTGTCAGGCCTGGTTTTGTCTGAAAAGTGAAGCATCCTTAGCAGTAGCACAAATCGATTCACTGATATTATATCACTGAAACCTGGTGTTGCAATCAGGCGGTCTGTCGACCAGTATGATTTGACACGGTGCTTATAAACATGTGGCATAAGCATTATTGTGGCAAAGAAAAGATACATCTCAGCTACAGTTGCCTCTTTCCACTTGTTGTGACGTGATGTTGGTGAAAGTATTGTGTTTGCCATGGTGTACTCGTAGTATCTGTTGCTTTCCCTGACAATAATTTCTATCAGGGGATCGTCAAAAAATAACTCGAAACATTCCAGTTCACTGGCATTGTTCCCAAGTGGACAAGATGGGCGTATTCCACTTGGACTTTCATCAAACTGATGGGGATTGGGAATAAAATTGTCAGCGTCCTGCCAATCCCAGGTGCGGTCTGCTGGTGGGTACTGGATATTTACAGGTGGTTGTGGGGGTTGTGGAAGTGGAGGTTGTGGTTGTGGGGGTTGGTGGGTGGGTGAGGATGGCCGCTGAGCTGACTCAGCGGCGTCGGTGCCAGCATGGTCCACTGCTGGTGCCTCGCACCTGGCACCACCACCACCACTACCAGTACCAGTTGCATGCACATTTCTCATTCCAATTGCAACACTATTGTCTTCATTTTCACTATTACTTCCTGTTGTACGCCCACGGGATGTACTCCGAGATGTACTCCTTCCCCTTGGAACAGCATATGGCACGCTACCAGAGCGCATATACCGTCGTATATACTGACGCTTCACTGGAGAATATTCTGCTCCACTCTCGCTACTGGAACTGTTTTGAAGAGCTTGGAGTTCATATTCACTATCACTATCATCACCATTGCTCACATCAGAGTCTGGGATATGAGTAAATAACAGTTTCCTCTTTCGTCCTGGAACAATTGAGCGTGAACAAGATGCCACAACACCGGAGGTGGACGGCTGAGGGTCGTCTGGGTTTTCCTCAATATTACCGGTATTATGGTCATTAGTTTCGGTCACAACCTCATTAAAACCTTGAAACTCATCACCACTGACACTCCCATCGGTGTTAGAACTGTCACTGGGGAACAAAAGTGTTCCAATTCGCCGAGGAGTGAGGAGTTTCTTACCGCCAGGCATGGTGATCAGAGTGTACTAACATGGCGTTCCCACAATGCACCACTGGGTCCCCGATTTTTTTCCTACTGCGCACACTGACCATGCAGACCCATTCTCTCACCACTAGACCTACCAGCCATTTCGCGCTTAATTTGAAGGCGCTAGAATTTATGCGTACTAGTACGTCAATAACCACAGCACGTAAAACGTACTTGTATGACCATAACCCCGAAAGGGTTAAATGTCGATGAAAAAAGGGAAGCGGTAATTTCATGCACTGGCCAGGGAGGTATAACATTGTTTAGGAGAGAAGAAAAGCAGGATGTGAGTGTGGGGGAGGTGCATGAGGCATTACGTAGAATGAAAGGGGGTAAAGCAGCTGGAACTAACGGGATCATGACAGAAATGTTAAAAGCAGGGGGGGATATAGTGCTGGAGTGGTTGGTCTTTTTGTTTAATAAATGTATGAAAGAGGGGAAGGTACCTAGGGAGTGGCAGAGAGCATGTATAGTTCCTTTATATAAAGGGAAGGGGGATAAAAGAGATTGTAAGAATTATAGGGGAATAAGTTTACTGAGTATACCAGGTAAAGTGTATGGCAGGGTTATTATTAAAAGAATTTGAGGTAAGATAGAGAGTAGGATTGCAGATGAGCAACCCAAGCCTGCCGCCAGCCTTGTCACCACCCAGCACTTCTCAGCAGTGATGCAGCCAGCCTCTCCATGTCTTCTACATCGCCAGCAAGTTCCTGATCTCCAGCTCCTGTTCCCTATAGCTCCGCAGCTGGGTTAAGCCCTGGTACTTTCTCTACGACTCAAGACCTTCCTCTCACCGACTACTCTTCAGCTGTCCACACTTCCCCGCTCACCCACTTTGTGGGTCTTACCTAGAATGATTCGTTCGTTCGTTCGAAGAAGTGAATGTTTTCAGATATTTGGGAGTTGACTTGTCAGCGGATGGGTTTATGAAGGATGAGGTTAACCATAGAATTGATGAAGGAAAAAAGGTGAATGGTGCATTGAGGTATCTGTGGAGACAAAAAACATTATCCATGGAGGCAAAGAAGGGAATGTATGAAAGTATAGTGGAACCAACACTCTTATATGGGTGTGAAGCATGGGTTGCAAATGCTGCAGCGAGGAGGAGGCTGGAGGCAGTGGAGATGTCCTGTCTAAAGGCAATGTGTGGTGTAAATATTATGCAGAAAATTCGGAGTGTGGAAATTAGGAGGAGGTGTGGAGTTACTAAAAGTATTTGTCAGAGAGCTGAAGAGGGGTTGTTGAGGTGGTTTGGTCATTTAGAGAGAATGGATCAAAGTAGAATGACTTGGAGAGCGTATAAATCTGTAGGGGAAGGAAGGCGGGGTAGGGGTCATCCTCGAAAAGGTTGGAGGGAGGGGATAAAGGAAGTTTCATGGGCGAGGAGCTTCGACTTCCAGCAAGCATGTGTGAGCATGTTAGATAGGAGTGAATGGAGACGAATGGTTTTTGGGACCTGACAAGCTGTTGGAGTGTGAGCAGGGTAATATTTTGTGAAGGGATTCAGGGAAACCAGTTAATTGATTTAGTTGGACTTGAGTCCTGGAAATGGGAAATACAATGCCTGCACTTTAAATATTCTCAGCTGTCGTATCTGAGCGTCTCTGCAAAGACAGTGATTATGTATGAGTGAGGTGAAAGTGTTGAATGATGATGAAAGTATTTTCTTTTTAGGGATTTTCTTTCTTTTTGGGTCACCCTGAATCGGTGGGAGACGACAGACTTGTTGAAAAAAAAAAAAAAATGGTGACATCACACATCCGTCTAAGGCCTACTTTTACTGGGAAATAATCTCCCTCTCGCCTACATACTCTAACCTGAGCCTCACTATCCTTGTAAAAACTTTTCACCGCTTTCGATAACCTACCTAATATTCCATACATTTGCAACATCTGCCACATTGCCCCCTATTATATGTCTTTTCCAAATCCATAAATGCCACAAAAACCTCTTTACAATTATCTAAATACTGTTCACCTATATGTTTTACTGCAAACACTTGGTCTACGCACCCCCTACCCTTCCTAAAGCCTCCTTGTTCATCTGCTATCCTGCTCTCTGTCTTAATTCTTTCAATAACAACTACCATACACTTTACCAGGTATACTCAACAGACTTATTCCCCTATAATTTTTACACTCTCTTTTGTCCCCTTTCCCTTTATACAAAAGAACTATGCATGCTCTCTGCCAATCCCTAGGTACCTTACCCTCTTCCATATATTTATTAAATAAAAACACTAATCACTCCAAAACTATATCCCCACCTGCTTTTAACATTTCTATCTTTATCCCATCAATCCCAGCTGCTTTACTCCCTTTCATTCTACTCACTGCCACACTCACTTTCCCCACTCACCACTGGTTCTTCCTCACTATTATCAGATTTTATTCCTCCTTGCCCTATACACGAAATCACAGCTTCCCTATCTTCATCAACATTTAACAATTCCTCAAAATATTCCCTCCATCTTCCCAATACCTCTAAATCTTCATTTAATAACTCTCCTCTCTTATTTGTAACTAACAAATCCATTCTTTCCCTAGGCTTTCTCAACTTATTAATCTCACTCCAAAACTTTTTCTTATTTTCAACAAAATTTGCTGATTACATCTCACCCACCCTCTCATTTGCTCTCTTTTTACATTGTTTCACCACTCTCTTAACCTCTCTTTTTCTCTCCATATACTCTTCCCTCCTTGCATCACTTCTACTTTGTAAAAACCCCTCATATGCTAACTTTTTCTCCCTTACTACTCTCTTTACATCATCATTCCACCAATTGCTTTTCTTCCCTCCCGCACCCACTTTCCTGTAACCACAAACTTCTACTGAACACTCTTAACACTATATTTTTAAACTTACCCCATACATCTACCCCATTGCCTATACTCTCACTAGCCCATCTGTCCTCCAACAGTTGTTTATATCTTACCCTAACTGCCTCCTCCTTTAGTTTATAAATCTTCACTTCTCTCTTACTTGCTCTTTTCATTCTCCTTGTATCCCATCTACCTTTTACATTCACTGTAGCTACTACTAAAAAGTGATCTGATATATCAGAGGCCCCTCTATAAACATGTACATCCTGAAGTCTACCCAACAGTCTTTTATCTACCAATACGTAGTCCAACAAACTACTGTCATTTTGCCCTACATCATATCTTGTATACTTATTTATCCTCTTTTTCTTAAAATATGTGTTATCTATAACCAGACCCCTTTCTATACAAAGTTCAATCAAATGTTCCGCATGTATAGTTCCTTTATATAAACGGAAGGGGGACAAAAGATATTGTAAATATTATAGGGGAAGAAGTTTACTGAGTATACCAGGTAAAGTGTATGGTAGGGTTATTATTGAAAGAATTAGAGGTAAGACAGAGAGTAGGATTGCAGATGAACAAGGAGAATTTAGAATGGGAAGTTTTCATTGCATTTATGGATTTAGAAAAGGCATATGATAGAGTGGATAGGGGAGCAATGTGGCACATGTTGCAAGTGTATGTAATAGGTAGTAAGTTACTAAAAGCTGTAAGGAGTTTTTATCAGGATAGTGAGGCTCAGGTTAGGGTGTGTAGGAGAGAGGGAGATTACTTTCCAGTAAAAGTAGGTCTTAGACAGGGATGTGTAATGTCACCATGGTTATTTAACATATTTATAGATGGGGTTGTAAAAGAAGTAAATGCTAGGTTGTTGTGGGATTAAACTATGGGGAATCAAATACAAAATGGGAATTGACACAGTTACTTTTGGGACATTCTAAAGAAAAGTTGCAAAGGTTAATGGACGAGTTTGGGAGAGTGTGTAAAGGCAGAAAGTTGAGAGTGAATAAGAGTAAGGTGATGAGCGTATCAAACTATTTAGATAAAAGAAAAATTGGGTATCACATTGAAGGGAGGGAGTATGGAAGAAGTAAATGTTTTCAGATATTTGGGAGTTGACCTGTCAGCAGATGGGTTTATGAAGGATGAGGTTAAGCACAGAATTGATGAATTAAAAAAGGTGAGTGGTGCATTGAGGTATCTGTGGAGACAAAATGTTATCCATGAAGGCAAAGAAGGAAATGTACGAAAGTGGTACCAACACTCTTATATGGGTGTGAAGCATGGGTTGTAAATGCTGAAGCGAGGAGGAGGCTGGAGGCAGTGATGTCGTGTCTAAGGGCAATAAGTGGTATAAATATTATGCAAAGAATTCGTAGTGTGGAAATTAGGAGGGGGTGTGGAGTCATTTAAAAAGAATGGAACAAAGTAGAATGACTTGGAGAGTGTATAAATCTGTAGGGGAAAGAAGGCATTGTAGGGGTTGTCCTGAAAAAAGTTGGAGGGAGGGGGTAAAGGAAGTTTTGTGGGCAAGGGGCTTGGACTTCCAGCAAGTGTGCGAGAGCGTGTTAGATAGGAGTGAATGGAAACGAATGGCTTTTGGGACCTGACGAGCTGTTGGAGTGTGAGCAGGGTAATGCTGTTTGAAGGGATTCAGGGAAACCGGTTAGGCGGACTTGAGTCCTGGAAATGGGAAGTACAATGCCTGCACTTTAGAGGAGGGGTTTGGAGAGACATCTAAACTGTCATATCTGAGTGCCTCTGCAAAGACAGTGATTATGTATGAGTGATGGTGAAAGTGTTGAATGATTATGAAAATTTTTTCTTTCTTTTTGGGTCACCCTGCTTTGGTGGGAAATGGCCGACGTGTTAAAAAAATAATGACAATATACTGATGATGTGACTAATTATGATAAAGTTTCAGTATAACATTTGCTCTAATCCTGAGTAATTTTACCAAACGACAGAAATTGAAAAGTACTGTTACCAACCTACAGAGCAGAAGAAGACTGGCTCAGGCACTTTAACACCAAGCAACATGGCTGCATGGGGATCTCTCTTGTCATCCAGTAACTTCCTCTTAACATTGTTGGCTAAAGAATAACTTCCGACCAGAGTGTCTCCCGTATTAGTAATCTGCCAGTTATAGCTTAATAATCATATATCATTAATAAAAATGTTTAAAAAAAAAAATGAGGTTATGCATATGGGAAATAAAGAAATACAGTGGACCCCCGGATTTCATCAATAATTCTTTCCAGAAGGCTGTTCGAGTGCCGTTACCGAACGAATTTGTTCCCATAAGGACGAATATAAATTAGATTAGTCCGTTTCAGACCCCCAAAAATACACTTACAAAAGCACTTACAAAAATACACTTACATAATTGTTTGAGTTGGGAGCAGTACGAAATCCAGGGGTCCACTGTATACAGGTAATAAAGCTCATTGCTAGAAAAATTTTCTGCACTATCTTTTGTTACAATTTATTACTGTACAGTGGTCCCTCGGTTTTCGCCGAAAATTCGTTCCAGAATGCTGCTCAAGTACCATTACCGAACGAATTTACTTCCTTAAGAAATAATGTCACGTAGGTTAGTCTATTTCAGACCCCCAAAAATACACTTGCAACAGCACTTACGAAAATACACTTACATAAATGTTCGAGTTTGGAGATGCACGAAAACCGAGGGACCACTGTATATACTAACAAAGACTTGGCATATCATACTTAGATCACACAAAAGTATACAGTGGACCCCCGGTTTTTGTCCGGTGCCGAAATCGTACAATTTGGATTTCGAGTACTTTTTTCGGCGAAATTTTCCCCCGGGTTTCATACATCTGCTCGGAAATCATCCGAATCAGACGCATCCGGGCGGCCGGGATGCCACTTCTTACTCGTACCAGACTCAGTCTGCCTCTGTCTCTCATTGAGTTAGCAATACTGCGTGCGTTCATCCATTGTTTTTTGTGCTTGTTTATTGATTGCGAATGTGAAATAAGCCACCATGGGGCCAAAGAAAGTTCAGAGTGCCAGCCCTTTGGTAAAGAAGGTGAGAAACAATAGAATTTGAGAAGGATTTTGAAGGGTTTGAGGCTTACCCTGACGACCTTACCCCTATTGTGGAATCTACTGTGTCTTTGGGGAAGTCCATGGGGTTGGATGTGAGTGACAAGGATGTGGAAGAGTTGGTGGACGACTACAGGGAAGAGCTAACCACTGAAGAGCTGCAAAACCTTCAACTGGAAGAGCAACAGATTGCAGCTGAGGAAATTGCTTCAGAGGAGGAGGAAGAGAGGGGGAAGAACGTGCCTTCTTCAGTGATTAACCCTTTGACTGTTTTGATTGTATATATATGTCTTACGAGCCAATATTTCTGACGTATTAATATGCCAAAATTCTAGCGGCTTCAAATCAAGCAGGAGAAAGCTGGTAGGCCCACATATGAGAGAATGGGTCTCCATGGTCAGTGTGCGCAGTATAAAAAAATCGGGGAGCCAGTGGTGCATTGTGGGAATGCCATTTCAGTAGTCCTTGTTCAGCATGCCTAGCGGTAAGAAATATCTGACTCCCCGCCGAATCTGGGACTCTTCTCTTCCCAAGTGATAGCTCTAACACAGATGGAAGTGTCAGTGAAGATGAATTTCATAGTTTTGAAGAGTTTGTGACTGAAAGCAATGCCGAGGATACCAGAAGGAAGGAAAAAAGTAAGGAAGGAAGAAAGGAAGGAAAGAAGAAGTAAGGAAGGAAGGAAGGTAGGTAGGAAGGAAGGAAAGAAGAATTAAGGAAGAAGGAAGGAAGTTAGGTAGGAAGGAAGGAAAGAAGAAGTAAGGAAGGAAGGTAGGAAGGAAGAAGTCAGACAAAGTGACTTATTTCAGTGTAGATGGTGGGGTGGGGAAGAAGGCATGGGACCCCCATGGGTGTTGACAGGTAGTGAGGGTGGTGAGTGATGGTATAATTTGTCATTTTGACAGCAGCCATGCTCTGACTCAGCACATTTACAAGTCCACCCACACACAACAACCTGCTTCCAGAAGCTAATAGCAGTTCTAGGAACTGTCCAGTGACTATATATGTGTGTATATATTATAGAAACCAGAAGGAAGGAGGGAAGAAAGGAAGGAAGGACGAGATGAAAGGAAAGAAGAAGGAAGGAAGGAAAGAAGAAGTAAGAAAGGAAGGAAGGAATATGGGAAGAAAGGTAGGAAGAAATGTAGGAAGGAAGGTATGAAGGAATGTAGGAAGGAAGGTAGGAATGACGACCTAGACGACCATCAACCTAAGATAACTACCTAACACAACTGCCTGCTACTACTTTGAAGAAAACTGCTCAGAAGTGGTGTTTTGTCTGTGCACATACAAAAAATGCCCACAAAAATGCAGAGACACTCGTTTTATGTGTGAGGAATGTAAAAAACCACTGCGCATGAAACCATGTTTCAAAGAGTTCCACAAGCTGCAGAACTTCTACGAACATATCCAGTGACTGTACATTTGTATACAGTGGACCCTCGGTTTTCGCCGAAAATTCTTTCCAGAATGCTGCTCAAGTGCCATTACCGAACGAATTTACTTCCTTAAGAAATAATGTCACGTAGGTTAGTCTATTTCAGACCCCCAAAAATACATTTGCAAAAGCACTTATGAAAATACACTTACATAAATGTTCAAGTTTGGAGATGACCGAAAACCGAGGGACCACTGTATAGTATATTATAAAACAATATTAATAAAAAAAATTTTTTATTGTTGGTTTGTGTAAACAAGTTTTGTAAACAATATAATGAGAATAATGTTTGTGTGGTTATTGTGTTGCATTCAACGAGTGTATATATGTACATTGCACCTTACTTTGGTCTCACATGCCACATAAGTTACTTGAAAAAAAAATTTGAAAAAGACAAGAAACCTTCGAATGGGAGTAAATACAAGATTACCGGGTGACCGGCATTCGCCGCTGTTGCTATATGCGGCTCATTTTCTGCCAACTTTACGCCTCTATATCTCTGTAAGTACTGATCACAAAATTTTTTTGGGGGCTTTAAACAATCAGAAAATTAATCTTAACATTTTGGTAATTTTTTTTTTTTTTTCAATATTTTGCAACATAGAAAGACACTTCAGGATTTGGGGTTGCAACAGTCAAAGGGTTAAAGACAGGTGTGCAACATAGAATGAGTTGCAAAGTTTTGTGGAGAATTATCATCCTAACAAAACTGTTGCAAGCCGTGTCTGCAACATGTTCAATGACTATGCCTTGTCCCATTTTAGGCAAATCTTAAAGAGACACCAGAAACAGAGCTCTCTGGATAGATTTTTTGTGCGACAGGGGTACAGTGACTCAAGCTGGTCCTAGTGCCAGTAAAAGACAAAGAAGGGAAGTAACCCCGGATAGGGACGTGATACCTGAAGTCCTTATGGAAGGGGATTCCCCTTCCAAACAATAACCTCAACTCCTTCTCCCCTCCTCGCCTTCTTCCATATGCCAACAAGAGTCTTCAATAAAAGTATGTAATGTTCATTTATCATTAAAATTAGTCATTTATATTTATTTCTCATTGTTTTCTGTATGTAAACCTATAGTTATTCTCTATAAAATGTATTTTTTGTTAATATTTTTGGGTGTCTGGAACAGATTAATTGGATTTACATTTAATTTCTTATGGGAAATATTTGGTTTTCGTCCATTTCGGATTTCAGCCAACCTTCTGGGATGGATTAAGGACGAAAACCGGGGTATTATTGTATTAATAAACTCGGCATTTTATCCCATCAACATCATTGTCTTCAGTAAAAAGATTCTCTCTGTACACTCATATTTTATTTTAATATCCTTTAATGTCTCTTAACACCAGTGTGTAATAAATCATCTATATACATAATTGATCTACACTCAAAGAGTCACATTTCATTACCTGAACTATAACAAAACTCTGTATAATAAAAAGACTAGGGTAGTGTATGTACCTTTAATCCAGTAAGAACCACAATATTTCCTGCTTTGACTGATGGTATCTCCTTGAAGATGTCAGCATAAGCAATCATAACTCTTCCCACTTTCTCTGGCTGTTCTGCATTTATATTATACAGCCTCTGACCCTGAAAGTATCTTGTAACTAATATATTTACAATTCCTGAAAACAATACTGACTTTATAACAACATCGATATTTCAATACTATGTGAATAATCATTGCATAGGAAAAAAAACAGTGTGACTTTTTTTAGAGAGAGCTTTTTCCATTAAAAACAGTTTATCAGCTGGTCATGGTTGCCAGCAAAAGCCCTTATCTATGAGAAAGAATGGAATGATTGTGATTATTATTATTTTTCTTTTAACACTGACCATCTCCTACTGAGGTAGGGTGACCCAATAAAGAAATACTTTCACCATCATTCACTCTATCCATAAAGACAGAATATATGCATGCACTGTTTTATGTCCAGTTTTGTATTTTAAACACATTAACAAAATATATTTCATACCTTCTCCAAATGCCCAGAGTATATTCGAACAAAAGTTAATATGCCACCAAACTGTTTGTCATGGACAATCTTAAATGCCATAGCACAGAGGTGAGGGGCATATAATGCAACAGTCTCAAGCTGACGTTCCTGAGGCGATGGCAGGTAACTGATCACTGCATTCATTAATGGCTGGACCCCAGTATTCTTGTATGAGCTGCCCATGAGAACAGGAACTGCAGTCTTGGGAGAAATTTGTTTATAAAATTATAACAACTATAAGTAAATGACCTATATACATACACACATACATATACAGTGGACCCCCGGATTACGTTGATGTCAGATTACGTTAAATTCAAAATAAGTTACCTTTTTCCATAAAAATATTGGTTCGGTATAAGTTTATCCGCTCGGAATAAGTCATTCGTCCTGGACGCGTACGCATGGCCCGCACTGCCCAACACTCCATCTAGAGTCAGTGTGCCATTGTTTACCAGCGAGTGCCCGCCACCCACGTATTCATACCATACATTTTGTCATTATTCCATTGTTTTTAGTGCTTGCAACTGCTAAATAAGCCACAATGGGCCCAAAGAAAGCTCCTAGTGCCAGCCCTGTGGTAAAGAGTGTAGCAGGGATGCAGGGAGTGTAGCAGGGATGCAGGGAGTGTAGCAGGGATGCAGGGAGTGTAGCAGGGATGCAGGGAGTGTAGCAGGGATGCAGGGTGGGGATGCAGGGTGTAGCAGGGATGCAGGGAGTGTAGCAGGGATGCAGGGAGTGTAGCAGGGATGCAGGGAGTGTAGCAGGGATGCAGGGAGTGTAGCAGGGATGCAGGGAGTGTAGCAGGGATGCAGGAGTGGCAGGGATGCAGGGATGTAGCAGGGATGCAGGGAGTGTAGCAGGGATGCAGGGAGTGTAGCAGGGATGCAGGGAGTGTAGCAGGGATGCAGGGAGTGTAGCAGGGATGCAGGGAGTGTAGCAGGGATGCAGGGAGTGTAGCAGGGATGCAGGGAGTGTAGCAGGGATGCAGGGAGTGTAGCAGGGATGCAGGGAGTGTAGGGATGCAGGGATGAGCAGGGAGCAGGGTGTAGCAGGGAGTGTAGCAGGGATGTAGCAGGGATGTAGCAGGATGGAGGAGTGTAGCAGGGATGTAGCAGGGAGTGTAGCAGGGATGCAGGAGGGAGTGTAGCGGGATGCAGGAGGGAGTGTAGCAGGGATGCAGGAGGAGTGTAGCAGGGATGCAGGAGGGAGTGTAGCAGGGATGCAGGAGGGAGTGTAGCAGGGATGCAGGAGGGAGTGTAGCAGGGATGCAGGAGGGAGTGTAGCAGGGATGCAGGAGGGAGTGTAGCAGGGATGCAGGAGGGAGTGTAGCAGGGATGCAGGAGGGAGTGTAGCAGGGATGCAGGAGGGAGTGAGCAGGATGCAGGAGGGAGGTAGCAGGGATGCAGGAGGGAGTGTAGCAGGGATGCAGGAGGGAGTGTAGCAGGGATGCAGGAGGGAGTGTAGCAGGGATGCAGGGAGGGAGTGTAGCAGGGATGCAGGAGGGAGTGTAGCAGGGATGCGAGGAGGGAGTGTAGCAGGGATGCAGGAGGGAGTGTAGCAGGGATGCAGGAGGGAGTGTAGCAGGGATGCAGGAGGGAGTGTAGCAGGGATGCAGGAGGGAGTGTAGCAGGGATGCAGGAGGGAGTGTAGCAGGGATGCAGGAGGGAGTGTAGCAGGGATGCAGGAGGGAGTGTAGCAGGGATGCAGGAGGGAGTGTAGCAGGGATGCAGGAGGGAGTGTGCAGGGATGCAGGGATGAGGAGGGAGTGTAGCAGGGATGCAGGGAGTGTAGCAGGGAGTGTAGCAGGGATGCAGGGAGTGTAGCAGGGATGCAGGGAGTGTAGCAGGGATGCAGGGAGTGTAGCAGGGATGCAGGGAGTGTAGCAGGGATGCAGGGAGTGTAGCAGGGATGCAGGGAGTGTAGCAGGGATGCAGGGAGTGTAGCAGGGATGCAGGGAGTGTAGCAGGGATGCAGGGAGTGTAGCAGGGATGCAGGGATGCAGGGAGTGTAGCAGGGATGCAGGGAGTGTAGCAGGGATGCAGGGAGTGTAGCAGGGATGCAGGGAGTGTAGCAGGGATGCAGGGAGTGTAGCAGGGATGCAGGGAGTGTAGCAGGGATGCAGGGAGTGTAGCAGGGATGCAGGGAGTGTAGCAGGATGCAGGGAGTGTAGCAGGGATGCAGGGAGTGTAGCAGGGATGCAGGGAGTGTAGCAGGGATGCAGGGAGTGTAGCAGGGATGCAGGGAGTGTAGCAGGGATGCAGGGAGTGTAGCAGGGATGCAGGGAGTGTAGCAGGGATGCAGGGAGTGTAGAAGGGATGCAGGGAGTGTAGCAGGGATGCAGGGAGTGTAGCAGGGATGCTACAACATGGCTCTGTCACTGAAGTGGTTGCACAGAAGGCTCATTTCAGCTTGCTCAGGGTGGTATCTTTCAACAAATGTCTGCAACTCATTCCACTTTGTACACATCTCCTTAAGCACTGAAGAAGTCACCTCCTTATCTCTCTCTCTCTCTCTCTCTCTCTCTCTCTCTCTCTCCTCCTTTGAAGCAATAACCTCAGCTGTGGTCTGTTGCTGTTCCAGATGAAGCTCTTGCAGCTCTTCAGTTGTTAGCTTTACCCTGTGCTCCTCCACCAACTCTTCCACATCCTCACCACTCACCTCCAACCCCAGTCTGTTCCCCAATTCCACAATATCTTCCACAACATGTTCCACAACAGGCACAGGGTCGTCAGTGTCAGGGTCAGCCTCAAATCCTTCAAAATTCCTCTCTTGGACACAATCCGGCCACAGTGGTCTCCAAGCAGAGTTCAGAGTCCTGGAAGTCACTTCCTCCCAAGCCTTACCTATAAGGCCTATGCAATGCACGATATTGAGGTGTTCTTTCCAGAACTCTCTAAGGGTCAATTCAGAGTCATTGGTCATATTAAAGCACCTCTGAAACAGTGCTTTGGTGTACAGTTTCTTGAAGTTGGAAATGACCTGCTGGTCCATGGGCTGGATGAGAGGAGTGGTGTTAGGAGGCAAGAACTTCACTCTGATGAAATTTATGTTGTCAGGCAACAACTCTTGCAAGTTGTGAGGATCAGCAGGAGCATTGTCCAGTACCAGGAGGCACTTGAGTGGCAATTTCTTTTCCAGGAGGTATTTCTTCACACTAGGGCCAAACACTCCAGTCATCCATTCCTTGAAAATCTCCGTAGTGACCCATGCCTTGGTGTTAGCTTTCCAATGCACACACAATTTATTCTTGTCAACACTGTGTTTCCTGAAGGGTCTGGGATTTTCTGCGTGATGCACCAGTAAAGGCTTCACTTTAAACTCACCACTGGCATTGGCACACATCATAAGAGTTAGCCTGTCTTTCATAGGCTTGTGTCCTGGCTGTGCCTTTTCCTCCTGAGTAATGTAGGTCCTGTTGGGCATTTTCTTCCAAAACAGGCCTGTTTCATCACAATTAAACACTTGTTGGGGGAGGAATTGTTCAGCCTCTACGAACCCCTTGAATTCGTGCACAAATTTTTCAGCTGCACGTTTGTCTGAGCTGGCTGCCTCACCATGTCTCACAACATTGTGTATGCCACTACGTTTCTTAAACTTCTCAAACCAGCCTTTGCTGGCTTTAAAATCACTCTCCTCACCACTGGTTGCAGGCATTGTCTTCACAAGATCTGCGTGCAACTTCCTTGCCTTTTCACAAATTATCGCCATAGAAATACTATCACCCGCTCTCTGTTTTTCATGGATCCACACCAACAACAACTTCTCAACCTCATCCACTTTTTTCGATCTTTGTTTCGTTAACAAATTAACCCCTTTTGCAACATTAGCTTCCTTGATCTCATTTCTATGTGCCAGGATAGTGCCGATAGTAGATGGAGTTTTCTTGTACATCCTGGCAAGATCACTCAGACGTACACCACTCTCATATTTTTCTATGATTTCCTTCTTCAGTTCGATGGTGTTCCTCACTCTCTTTACCACAGGGGTTCCACTAGGAAGCTTCTTTGGACCCATGGTGACTTATTTCACAGTGACAATAACTAAACCACCAAAAAAGACACCAAATATATTGTGAATCTTTGAAAGAGCGCGCTTGGTAATGTTCTCTCAATGGTAAACAACGCTTCATTGGCGTCCTGCGCTTGCGCGGAGCAGGCGGTCGCGTCTAATACCTTTCGGTAACCGAGGAATTTTTCCCTAACCGATTACGAAAAAAGCTTACGTTTTCCGAAGCTTACGTTAACGGAACCTTTCGTTAACCGAGGGTCCACTGTATATTTAATAACAAAAAAAAATTATTTTAATACTTTTGGGTGTCTGGAACAGATTAATTGAATTTCCATTATTTCTTATGGGGAAAATAGATTAGGATTAAGTTATATTCGGTTTAAGTTAAGGCCTCTGGAACAGATTAATAACATAATATGGGGGTCCACTGTACAGACTTTTACCTCAATGACTTGTCTCCCACCAAGGCAGGGGCGACCAAAAAAAAAAGTAAGCACATTCAACATTATTCATTCAATCTCTAATGTGTAATTTTTTTTATATTTAGATATATTAATACATACTATAATTAATAACTGTTTTATTGCTAAGATTCCAAAAATGAGATTCCATTACAAAACAAACACATCTTATCTATCCACTCACTTCATCATATCAAGTCTTCCTTAAGCAATAAATTTGTGATAAGGTTATAACAATGCTGAAGACAGGCTCTTTCTTTATCGAGTTTCAAAAGCAATGTATTTCACTATCAATTAAGATTTTTTTTTTTCAACATGACTGCCATCTCCCACCGAGGCAGAGTGACCCAAAAAAGAAAGAAACTTTCACCATCATTCAACACTTTCACAATCACTGTCTTGCAAGGGCATGAAGATATGACAGTTCAGATGTCACTCCAAACATCAAATATCCCAAACCTTTCCTTTAAAGTGCAGGCACTGTACTTTCCACCTCCAGGATTCAAGTCCGGCTAACCGGTTTCCCTGAATCCCTTCACATAATATTACTGTACCTTGCTCACACTCCAAGAGCTTGTTAAGTCCCAAAAACCATTCATCTCCATTCACTCCTATCTAACACACTCACACATGCCTGCTGTATGTCCTCTTTTACCCCCTTCCTCCATTCTTTCCTAGGATGACCCCTACCCCTCCTCCCCTCCACTACAGATTTATACACCCTCCAAGTCATCCTATTTTGCTCCATCCTCTCTAAATGACCAAACCATCTCAACAACCCCTCCTCAGCCCCCTGAAGAATACTTTTAGTAACTGCACACCTGCTCCTAATTTCCACACTACAAATTCTCTGCATAATATTTGCACCACACATTGCCCTTAAACATGACATCTCTCCACTGCCTCCAGCCTCCTCCTTGCTACTCTATGATCCTGCACTAATCCAGCCTCCTTCTCGCTGCAGCATTTACAACCCATGCTTCACACCCATATAAGTGTTGGTACCACTATATTTTCATACATTCCCCTCTTTGTCTCCACAGATACCTCAATGCATCACCCACCTTTTTTTCTTCATCAATTCTATGGTTTACCTAGTCCTTCATAAACCCATCCACTGACAAGTCTACTCCCAAATATCAGAACACATTCGCTTCTTCCAAACTCCCTCCCTCCAATGTAATATCCAAGTTTTCTTAACCTAACTCATTTGATACCCTCATCACCTTACTCTTATCTATGTTTACTTTCAACTTTCTTTACACACCTTAAGATATCACTTTATAATAACACAATTTACCTGGTTTATTGTGACTCTTCTTATTGCTTCTTCAAGTAATGGTGGAGGTACATTCTCTATTGACTCCTTTTCTAACACATACTCTGCCAGTTTGTTGTCAAGATCAGCTAGCTGGTCTGTCAGTTCACATCTTGCCAAGAAGGATGGATCCCATAAACTTTCATCACCATCTTTATTCAATATGTGAACTTCATACTTGCTGCCATAGTCTCTGCACATGTTGACATATGTTTATGATTTATAAATTGGAAACACATGCCTAATATCTAAAGCTGATACTTAAGATACATATGCAACACTTGGGCATTTTTATTATTCAAATGTATCACCTGTGCAGTTGGCTTCTTCAGTCAAATACAGAGGCAAGTATAATACAAAGAGGTAATTTTGAGGTATTCAGTCTCTCAGCCTTGATAGAAAGTGTTCATTCCCTTAGCCTTGACTGAAAATGATCAGTCTTTTAGAGACTAAGGGACTGGTTATATTCAATCAAGGGTAAAAGACTGAACACCTATCAAGGCTGAGAGGCTGAGCATAACAAAATTACCTCTCAATTTTTTTCACTGTCTACAGTATTATAGTTGTCTTTGCATTTGCCTGAAGAAACCTGCTACACAGGCAAAGCATTTCAACAATAAACATGCCCAAGTATTGTACATGTGTTTTATTAATTCAACCTGTTGGTATTGTATACCATTAATATAATGATAATATCTAAAGTGTTTCATGAAAACCTTCCTGAGATATAAACATTCATGCCCATTTATTAATACAAAATTAAGGAAAGAATCATCTCTGACCTACTCTGCTGATTCCATATCATCTTGCACATATGCACAAGGTCAACTAATCCAGTAAATGCTTTTCCTTGACCCACTGGATATTGTAAAACTAATGGAGTGGCATGAAGCTTTTCTTTTATTGATGTTAGGCACATATGAAGACTAGCTGCTGGTTTGTCCATTTTGTTGAGGTAACACAGTCGTGGCACCTGGTAATGTTCAGCCTGACGCCACACAGTAAGGGACTGTGCCTCTACACCTGACAAGAGATATAATTACTTTGAAACTATTATATATGAAAGAAATTAAATAAACACATTATAACCAAAACTTTGTACAGTGGACCCTCGGTTAACGAACACCCCGGAAATCGTACAATTATGTAAGTATAATATTGTAAGTGCTTGTGGAAGTGTATTTTTGGGGGTCTGAAATAGACTAACCTACGTGACATTATTTCTTAAGGAAGTAAATTCGTTCGGTAATGGCACTTGAGCAGGCTTCTGGGATGAAGTTTTTTCGTTAACCGAGGGTCCACTGTATTATTTTTGCTTTACTGTATTTAGAAAGAGCCTTGTAGTTATGTGATGGCCTCTATATTTAGTAATTTGTTAAAAGTGAGGAAGCCTGTGGCTTGTGAAGGACCCCCCACCCATTTTACCTAATAGGATTTTCAAGGAGTCAAAGTTTAAGCCTCTCATTGTTTTGACACCTCCAGTGTATAGTGTTGCAGAGGATTATTAATTTTCTGGAGAAGTATTTCCTGTTGTCTGTTCTACAGTGTGGTTGGCAAACTCGAGTTGTTGCAGCTTTTGAGTGTATTGCAATAGTTGATGATTGTGTTTACAAATAAATACTCTATCTAAAAAACCTTATTATAAAGAAATTAATTAGTTCAATTATTATGTGCAAAAATAAAACAAAAAACAGTTTTTATAGCAACTACAAAAGGGCAATATCTTAATATATAGCCCAATAACCAAAAGAAAATATTTTTCATGTTATGTCAAGGGAATTATTTCAAACCCCACAAAAATAGTTGTGTAAAGATAATGTATGCATCACACCAGGAAAGCATTACCTATAATCTAAATATCTACCTGTCATTCAGACCAAAACAGAAGCTTTGACCATCTCAGAGAACTGAAAAAAAAAAAAAGACTGCAATATTTGAATGGGATAAAAATCCAGAAAATCTTGCAATATCATCTTGGAACATCATTTATGATGTTAGTGTATTTACAAAAATTTGCCTTTGGCAAAAAAGGCATGCAGTGCCTCCCTATCTTGGTGCTTTATTTTCTCACTCAAAACCCAGAACTTACAAAAATCTGTAGAATCCTTTAGACTCTCTTGAATTTTTTTTTCTAAAGTAGTCAAGTAAGCAAAATTACATTAAAATAGCACAGTGCATTATATAGTGGACCCCCGCCTAACGAGCACCCCGGAAATCGTACAATTATGTAAGTATAATATTGTAAGTGCTTGTGGAAGAGTATTTTTGGGGATCTGAAATAGACTAACCTACATGACATTATTTCTTAAGGAAGTAAATTCGTTCAGTAATGGCACTTGAGCAGGCTTCTGGAATGAATTTTGCTCGTTAGGCAGGGGTCCACTGTATGTATGATGAAATGGATAATAATCATATTTACAATAAGCTGGCCAGTAAGTTGTTCATGGTAAATTCTGGAAATAAAGTACCACAATGCTGTATACTGTACAAAACAATATGGCAAAAATTTAATTTTTCTTTACTTAACATGCTGGCTGTCTCCCAATACGATAGGGTGACCAGAAAAAGAGGAAACACTTTCACCATCACTCATTCTCTTGCCAAAGGCACACCGACATTACAGCTCAGATATCCCTCCAAACTGCAATATACCCACCCCTCCTTCAGACTGTAGGGACTGCACTTCCCACCTCAGGGACTTAAGTCCAGCTAACTGGTTACCTTGAATCCTTTCATAAATGTTACCTTGCTCACATTCTAACAGCATGTCAAGCCATTTAAATATTTACAAAAAAGGGAGATGACAAAAATGGTTCCTAAAAAATAAAGAGAAACTTACAAGAGAATTAAAAATGAGAGTAGTTAATGCTTTCAAATTAAATGAACGACTTTAAAGCCTAGTGCAATTTTACTTCTAATTTTAAGGCCTAATGAGACTGCAAGTACCCATATATTATGCAAGGCATGAACAAAACAAAATTTTAGAGGTACAGTAAATAAAAAATCCACTTCGTCTATTATATACTGTAAAAAATAAAGAACTCCCCTAAAAGAAATAATTTCCATTTACTATTACAGTGGTACCCCGGTTTACGATATTTTTTCATTCCAGAATGCTGTTCAAGTGCCATTACCAAACGAATTTATCTCCTTAAGAAATGTTGTAAAATAGACTAGTCCTTTTAGACCCCCAAAATTACACTTACAAAAGCATTTAAAAAAATAAACTTACATAAAAGGGTGAGTTTGGGGACCATCGTAAACCGGGGTACCACTGTACTAGGCTGATGGCAATCGCATCATCTTTACTTTGCTGCTGCTTCTGTTGTCTCACTGTACGTAGTCATTTCTGTATTTGACTAAAGAAGCTTAATGTGTAGGCCAAACATTTCAGACACCTAACTGTTGCATTTGTGTCTTACTCATCTAATTTTTTCTTTTTCAACACACTGGTCGTATCCCAACGAGGCAGGGTGATGCAAAAAGAATACTGAAAGTGTTTCTTTTTAAAGTTAGCAATTTATACAGGAAAAGGGGTTACTAGCCCCTTGCTCCCAACATTTCAGTCACCTCTTACGACACGCATGGCTTACGGAGAAAGAATTCTTTTCCACTTCCCCATGGAGAACTCAAGCCTGGTCACAGACCGGACTGTGGGGGCATTGATCCCTGAAACCCTCTCCAGGTATACTTGTTTGTATCACATATTATTTTATAATAAGACACGTACATTACACTACCCATAAAATAACATATGCATTTGAAAAAAAAAGGCCTTCCTTGATCCTCCTCCTCCTCACAGCAAACAGTAGTCTAAAGAAGATGAAGGTATTAAAGTGGATGCAACCTCAATAATGATCAGTATATATACCTGCCGAGGCATCAAAGATGGCAATGGCCCCATCTAAAACCCTGAGTGAGCGTTCGACCTCCATGGTAAAATCCACATGGCCAGGAGTATCCACCAGGTTAACTCGATGCTCATGCCATGAAAATGTAATTGCTGCTGATGTGATGGTAATGCCTGAAAGCACATAAATATTTCAGGATTAGCATTAATGACAATTACAAAATATAATTCTAAACCATAATGGGATTATCCTGTGTTTATGTATATTTATTGTTTATTTGATTTTGCAAGAGATGAGTGCTTGCAAATGCATAATCACATGTGTGAGATTACCTGATGCATAGTTATTGTAGAACTATGCTCATGGTGGGTGTCCAGGCCTCAGTGTTCAGCTTATCATATAATTTTTTTTAGTTTCCAGTAATTGTAGCACTCACTCATTTACCCCTATCTCACCTATGGAATCTGTGCATGGGGCTCAACAACATTAAATCATCTCAGACAATTAATAACTCAGCAAAAGGCTGCAGTCAGAATGATAACAAATTCCCACTCCAGACAGCATACTCCACCAATATTCAAAAGCCTAAACTTACTAACAGTACAAAGCATCCATATTTATTATTGTGCCTACTACATACATAGAACACCAAACTCAAATATAAACCCTCCACTCAAACTTCTCCTCACCAACCTTTAAAGGACACACGACCATAACACAAGACACAGATCACTCTTTGATGTTCCCTGTGTCCATCTCACACTATGTAAAAACTCAAAGCACATAAAAGGCCCAAAAATTTGGAATTCATTCTAGTGAATACCAAAGACACCCTGTCTGTATATCAATTCAAGACTCTTCTCAAAAACCACCTACTCACTCAAAACTAAATATACAGCACTTAACTTTACCTACAAAACTAACAAATCACTTTCCACTGCCTCAAAATATCATTACGTACTCACTGTGTTACTCCCCTAGCCTCAGAACCTCATAAATAAATGCTCTAAGTACAATAAATTCTCATATTTAATCCTTTGACTGTCGCAAGCCCCAATCCTGAGTGCTCTCCTGTTGTCGCAAAATATTTGAAAAAAAAAAAATATATTTTTTCTTATCAAAATGTTAAGATTATTTTTCTGATTGTTTTCATCCTAAAAATTTTTTTTTGCAATCAATACTTACTGAGATATGGAGGTGTAAAGTTGGCAGAAAATGAGCCGCGTATGGCAACAGCGGCACATGCCGCTCACCGGTACACTTATATTTACTCCCATTCAAAGGTTTCTTGTATTTTCCAATATTTTTTTTCTTCCAAGTAACTTATGTGGCCTGTGAGACCAAAGTAAGGTGCTGTGTACATATATACACTCGTTGTATGCAACACAATAACTGCACAAACATTATTATCATTATATTGTTTACAGAACTTGTTTACACAAACCAACAATGCAAAATTTTTTTTATTACTATTGTTCTATAATATATATACACATATATAATGACTGGACACTTTCCATCAACTTCCCTTAGCACTTGAAGCTGTGTGTGTGTGGACATCTAAATTTGCTGAGTCAGGGTAAGGCAGCTGTCAAAATGACATTATACCATTACTCACCACCCTCACTGCTGTCAACCTGTCAACACAAAAGGGGACCCATGTCTTCTTCCCCATAACCTCCTTCCTAGCTTCCTTTCTTCCTTCATTCCTTTCTTACTTATTTCCTTCCTTCCTTCCTCTCATCTCTCCTTCCTTTCTTTCTTTCTTCCTTTCTTCTTTCCTTCCTTTCCTCCTTCCTTCCTTCTTCTTTCCTTCCTTCCTCTCATCTCTTCCTTCCTTCCTTCCTTCCTTCCTTACTTTCTTTCTTTCTTCCTTCCTTCCTTCCTTCTGGTATCCTGGGCATTGCTTTCGGTCACAAACTCCTCAAAACCATGAAATTCATCTTCAGAGACACTTCCATCTGTGTTAGAGCTATCACTGGGGAAGAGAAGAGTCCCAGATTCGCCGGGGAGTCAGGTATTTCTTACCACTAGGCATGCTGAACATGAACTACTGAAATGGCTTTCCCACAATGCACCACTGGCTGCCCGATTTTTTTTTATACTGCGCACACTGACCACACAGACCCATTCTCTCACATGTGGGCCTACCAGCTTTCTCCCACTTGATTTGAGGCCGCTAGAATTTAGGCGTATAGATATGTCCGAAACAGTGGCTCGTAAGACGTATATATACGACCGAAACATTCAAAGGGTTAACCTAATGCAAATATTGAATAACATATATTTGATAGACGTATAACCCAGTTGTATAATTAGTCCAACCTTATCAAACCAAAATATTGGAAAATACAAGAAACCTTCGAATGGGAGTAAATATAAGTGTACCGGTGAGCGGCATGTGCCGCTGTTGCCATACGCAGCTCATTTTCTGCCAACTTTACACCTCCATATCTCAGTAAGTATTGATTGCAAAAAAAATTTTTTAGGATGAAAACAATCAGAAAAATAATCTTAACATTTTGATAAAAAAAAATATATTGTTTTTATAGTACAGTCAACCCCCGGTTAACGGATATTAATCCGTTCCAGAGGGCTTATCGGTAACTGAAAATATCATTATCCGATTCTATTTTCCCCATAAGAAATGATGGAAATAAAATTAATCCGTTCCAGATACCCAAAAGTATTAAAATAAAATATTTTTTTACAACATAAGACATGCAATTACACACAAGTTTATGAGAAATAAAGAAATAATAGTACAATAACATGTCACTTACATTTATTGAAGAGTTGTTGATGTGTGGAAGATGGGAGGAGGGGAAAGGATGGAGTAGTATGCTAGTGTTTGGAAGAGGAATCCCCTTCCATTAACACTGCAGGTGGCAAGTTCTTTTCTGGGGTTACTGGCCTTTTTCTTTTAATGCCACTAGGACCAGGTTGAGAGTCACTGGACCCCCCTCTAACAAAAAATCTGTCCAGGGAGCTCTGTGTCTGGCGATTCTTTAAAACATCCCTGAAATGGGACACCACAGTGTCATTGTACAGGTTGCCAGCACGGCCTGCAACAGCTTGGTTAGGGTGATATTCATCCATAAAGCCTTGCACCCTGCTCCACATTCCACAAATCTCCTTAATCACTGAAGAAGGCACCTTCTTCCATCTCTGTTCCACCTCCTCTTCCTCTGACCCATTTTCCTGACCTGTGGTCTGTTGTTGCTGTTGCTGTTGAAGCTCTTGCAGATCTTCAGTGGTTATCTCTTCATTGTGCTCCTCCACCAACTGTTCCACATCCTCACCACTCACCTCCAACCCCATGGACTTGCCCAGTTCCACAATTTCTTGCACAACAGGCTCAGGCTCAGGGTTCTGAGGCTCAGCCCCAAAACCTTCAAAATCCCTCTCTAGGACACAGTCAGGCCACAATTTTCTCCAGGCAGAGTTCAAAGTCCTGGTAGTCACTCCCTCCCAAGCCTTACCTATAAGGTGTACACAATGCAGGATATGGAAATGATTTTTCCAAAAGTCTCTTAGGGTCATATGCACGTCTGTGGTCACATCCAAACACTTTTGAAACATTGCTTTGGTGTAGTTTTTTAAAGTTGCAAATGACCTGCTGGTCCATAGGCTGGAAGAGAGGAGTGGTATTAGGGGGCAAGAACTTCACTTTGATGAACTTAAAGTCCTACACAATTTTCTCTGCCAAGTCTGGAGGATGACAAGGAGCATTGTCCATTATCAGGAGGCACTTAAGTGGCAAATTATTTTCCTGGAGATATTTCTTCACACTGGGGCCAAACACATCATTGAAGCAATCTAAGAAAATGTCCCTTGTGACCCATGCCTTACTGTTAGACTTCCACATCACACACAAATTAGACTTGGCGATACCGCATCTGCTAAACACTCAGGGATTTTCAGAATGATACACCAGTAAAGGCTTCACTTTACAATCACCATTGGCATTAGCACAAAGCATCAGAGTTAGCCTGTCTTTCATAGGCTTATGTCCTGGGAGTGCCTTTTCCTCCTGTGTAATGAAGGTCCTGTTTGGCATTTTCTTCCAAAACAGGCCTGTTTCGTCACAATTGAACACTTGTTGGGATTGGAATTGTTCAGCCTCTATGTACCCCTTGAATTCCTGCACATATTTTTCAGCCACACTTTTGTCAGAACTGGCTGCCTCACCATGCCTCACAACACTATGTATGCCACTACGCTTCTTAAATCTGTCAAATAAGCCTTTGCTGGCTTTAAATTCGTTCACTTCAGCACTCGTTGCAGGCATTTTCTTGACGAGATCATCATGCAACTGCCTTGCTTTTTCACATATTATTGTCTGCGTAACACTATCTCCTGCTAATTGTTTCTCGTTGATCCACACCAACAACAAATTTTCCACATGTTCCAGCACTTGCGATCTCTGTTTTGTGATCACATTTGCACCTTTTGCAACAACAGCTTCCTTGATTTTACGTGTATTTTCCTTGGCCACAATGGTAGCGATGGTTGAATAGGCTTTGCCATACAGCCTGGCCAGCTCAGTGATATGCACTCCACTTTCATATTTTGCTATTATCTCCTTCTTCACTTCTACCATATTTCTCAGCCTCTTTACCACAGGGCTGGCACTAGGAGCTTTCTTTGGACCCATGGTGGCTTATTTAGCAGTTGCAAGCACTAAAAACAGTGGAATAATGACAATATACTGGTATGAATGCGTGGGTGGCGTGGGTGGTGGTCGGTCTCGCTTGTAAATAATAGCACACTGACGCTCCCTGGAGTGCCCGCCCAGCTGGGCCACGCGTACGCGTCCGGGACGAATATCGTAGTCCGAGCGGATCATCGTAAACTGAGCCAATATTTTGACGAAAAAATGTATCGCTAACCGATTTTATCGTTATCCGACGCCATCGTTAACCGGGGGTTGACTGTACAGTGGACCCCCGGTGTTCGTCCTGCTCCAAACTCGCCCTTTTATGTAAGTGTATTTTTTTAAATGCTTTTGTAAGTGTATTTTTTGGGGTCTAAAAGGACTAGTTTACTTTACATTATTCCTTATGGGAATAAATTCGTTTGGTAATGGCACTTGAACAGCATTCTGGAACGAAAAAATCACAAAAACCGGGGGTCCACTGTATTACCTAATAGAGTACTCCATTCTCTTGTACCCATTGTAACTCATCTAATGACCGTGTGAACTGTTATTGTATTCATTGTAACTCATCTAATGACCATATGAACTGTTATTTACTCATTGTAACTCATCTATTGACCATATGAACTGTAATTGCCATATTAATCTTAAGTTAATTTTAAAGTTTGTTCAAAATGCTCTGCATTCAAAGGGGCTTTTGGCATGTACACCCAACTACTATATTCCTTTGTACTACCATGAATCATGTCAAAATAACCCCGTTGTACAATTAGTGCAACCTTATCAAACTATGTTTTTATAGTATTACCTAATACTATATTCTCTTGTATGCATTGTAACTCATCTAATGACCTTATGAACTGTTACTGTATTCATTGTAACTCAACTAATGACTATATGAACTGTTATTGTATTCATTGTAACTCATATAATATAATAATAATAATAATAATAATATTTTTATTTCGATGTACAGTGGTACCTCGACTTACGATGGTCCCCAAACTCACCCTTGTATGTAAGTTTATTTTTTTAAATGCTTTTGTAAGTGTAATTTTGGGGGTCTAAAAGGACTAGTCTATTTTACAACATTTCTTAAGGAGATAAATTCGTTTGGTAATGACACTTGAACAGCATTCTGGAATGAAAAAATATCGTAAGTCGAGGTACCACTGTATGTTACAAGTGTACATTGTTATTGGTAGTTACAATTATAAAACTGTAATGCAAGGAGCGCCACTGGCATGCCATGGCATTAGGGGCAGCTTATTCTAAAGACTTATTCACTAAGTACTTAATGCTAGAGAAATTGATCGAGTTTATTCTAGTTATGTATTATTTCAAATTACAATATGATTATACATACTATTAAAAGACAATACTAGAGAAATTGGTTGAGTTTAATCTAGTTGTATATTTTATTTCAAGTTACAATATGTTGATGCTATACTAGTATAATAACAATACTAGAAAAATTTATTGAGTTTCTTCTAGTTATATATTTTATTTCAAATTAACAAAATGATGATACTATACTATTTTAAATGACAATATGATGATATGAAATTGCAAGTGTTAAGGAGGATGACAATATAATGACCATATGAACTGTAATCTTAAGTTAATTTTAAGTTTGCCCAAAATGCTCTGCATACAAGGGGCTTTTGGCATGTACACTCAACTATTACATTCCTTTGTACAACTATGTATCATGTCCAAATAAAAATTTATTTATTTATTTATTTATTTATTTATTTATTTATTTATTTATTTATTTATAGGTACTACCTCCATTTGAATCCCTATCCAGCAGTCTACTATTCTTATTTGTAAGTAAAATACTGTAAGGCTCATTCTTTCAGCCCCTTTAGTCCTAAAGTTTAGAAATGTGGCCTCTTGTTCTCCCTGCTGGTGCTAAAAATAATAATCTTTTCATGGCTTTTAATGTGATTATCAGATCTGCTATTTTCCTCCTGTTTACCAACAAAGGCATTTATAATGTTTGTGCCATCTCTCTTAGCTCTTAAGTGCCAACTTGTCTCATGAATTATTTTGTTTTATCTACAGTATATGTTTTGTTATGTCTAGACACCATAATACAACCAAAACGTCAGATCTTGATCTAACTTATGTTGCATAACGTATGTATAAATATATGCACAAGCAATGTGCATGCATAAAATACAATATTGTACTAGCCTCTTTCTCGTTCCTGTTCCATGTAATCCATAATTGTGTCTCCATCATGAACCTCACCAACAGTTTTTGTGAAACCACTGTAGAACAGCATGCGCTCAGTGGTTGTTGTCTTTCCTGTCAAAGAAAAACATTAAGGTTGTGGAAGACAGGAGGGTGAGACATGCTAAAGAACAAAATGTATACTAGATCAAGCATTCTGTATAAAACAACAAGGAATGCTGTATCAACAGTTCTCTATCAAGCATTCTGTGTCAGGCATATGGTATCAGTATTCTGTATATCTGAGATAATAAATGAAAGGAAGCAATGATCACAAAAATGTAATGAATTTGAGAACAAAATATAAAAAGAAAGCATTGGATGGAAAACAATGCATGAAAATATGTAGACATTAATGAAACCTTATGAGTAATATTTAGTTCATCATAATGACTATAAAACTTAAAAAAATTTCTTAACTTTCCCACCAGATGAGTCCCACTTACCTGCATCAATATGTGCCATGATGCCAATATTGCGAATTTTGTCGAGATTTCTGAGATCATCGTTTGCTTGGGCACTATTAGCTGGATGTGATGTAGACTGCCTAAAGATCAGGGAGCATCTCAGTAATATACTATACTAGTTCCTATTAATGTACAGTGGACCCCCGGAAATCGGCCACCTCCCAACTCGAATAATTATGTAAGTGTATTTTTGTAAATGCTTTTGTAAGTGTATTTTTGGGGGTCTGAAACGACTAATCTAATTTATATTTGTCCTTATGGGAATAAATTCATTTGGTAATGCTACTCAAACAACATTCTGGAACGAATTATGGCCGATTTCCGGGGTCCACTGTACACAGTAATAATGCACAACAGTGCTGTGATAAATTTACTTCCAAAGTCATTTTTTTAAGCTATTTTTTGTTAAATATGTGGCTCTGGGAATTTACATTAAACATGTGGCTTACAAAACTGATATCTTACAAAGCCCAGAGACTTTTCAAAAAAATGTATTCTCAGATAATAAAAAATTTGAGATTGTAGTGCAGATCATCAATGGAGATGTGGTTTGAATACAAGCAGGAAATGTCTATATGAATCATAAACAGAAGGATCACAGTGTCTTTTTCCACAGTACTATTTCCAGCCATGTAAGGGCACTAGATCTACTGATGTTAACCCTATCAATTACCGATGGAAGGGTTCCATTACATGGTACAGTATGTAGTACTGTATTACATAAGTATATTAAGTGCTTCAAATAAATAGAATAACTTTTGTTTTAGGTAGTAGGTTGGTAGACAGCAACCGCCCAGGGAGGTACTACTGTCTTGCCAAGTGAGTGTAAAACGGAAGCCTGTAATTGTTTAACATGAGTGTAAAATGGAAGCCTGTAATTGTTTTACATGATTGCTGGTGTGTTTCTTCTGTCTCATACACATGCAAGATTTCAGGTACATCTTGCTACTTCTACTTACACTCAGGTCACACTACACATGCATGTACAAGCATATATATACACACCACTCTGGGTTTTCTTCTATTTTTCTTACTAGTTCTTCTTGTTTATTTCCTCTTATCTCCATGGGGAAGTGGAACAGAATTCTTCCTCCGTAACTCATGAGTGTCGTAAGAGGCCACTAAAATGCTGGGAGCAAGGATCTAGTAACCCCTTCTCCTGTATACATTACTAAAGTTAAAAAGAGAAACTTTTCTTTTTACTTTTTGGGCCACCCTGCTTCAGTGGGAAATGGCCGGTTTGTTGAAAGAAAAAAAACTTTTCTTGAAAATTATTAACCCCTTACAAATATACAATTACAAATGCACAAGAATCTGCTATGATTAAATATCAATACATCAACTCTCTTAAACAAACAAGAACCCTGTCCTCATTTTAAGCATCACATATTGGAATATCTTTTGTTTCTGCATGATCATTTTATTTGATGAAGCAGAAGGTCCACATTAAATCTATACATGTCGGGGATCTTTTTAAAATTGGGGATCTTAATGCTAAAGTGGGTAAAAATGTTGTGGAGGGAGTAGTAGGTAAATTTGGGGTGCCAGGGGTAAATGTAAATGGGGAACCATTAATTGAGCTATGTGTAGAAAGAGGTTTGGTAATAAGTAATACATATTTTATGAAAAAGAGGATAAATAAATATACAAGATATGATATAGCACGTAAGGAAAGTAGTTTGTTTGATTATGTATTGGTGGATAAAAGGTTGATGGGTAGGCTTCAGGATGTACATGTTTATAGAGGTGCAACAGATATATCGGATCATTATTTAATTGTAGCTACAGTTAAGAGTAAAAGGTAGATGGGACAAAAAGAAAATGGCAACAGCAAGTAAGAGAGAGTTAAAAGTGTATAAACTAAGGAAGGAGGAAGTTAGGGTGAGATATAAGCAACTATTGGCAGAAAGGTGGGCTAATGCACGTATGAGTAGTGGGGGGGTTGAAGAGAGTTGGGATAGTTTTAAAAATGCAATATTAGAATGTGGGGCAGAAGTTTGTGGCTATAGGAGGGTGGGTGCAGGAGGAAAGAGGAGTGAGTGGTGGAATGAAGAAATAAAGGGTGTGATAAAAGAGAAAAACGTAGCTTATGAGAGGTTTTTACAAAACAGAAGTGTTAATAGAAGAGCAGATTATATGGAGAGTAAAAGAAAGGTGAAGAGAGTTGTGAGAGAGTGCAAAAGAAGAGCAGATGAAAGAATGGGAGAGGCTCTGTCAAGAAATTTTGCTGAAAACAAGAAAATTTTTTGGAGTGAGATAAACAAGGTAAGAAAGCCTAGGGAACGAATGGATTTGTCAGTTAAAAACAGAGTAGGGGAGTTAGTAGATGGGGAGCTGGAGGTATTGGGTAGATGGCGGGAATATTTTGAGGAACTTTTAAATGTCGATGAAAAAAGAGAGGCGGTAATTTCATGTACTGGCCAGGGAGGTACAACATCGTTTAGGAGTGAAGAAGAGCAGGATGTAAGTGTGGGGGAGGTGCGTGAGGCATTACGTAGAATGAAAGGGGGTAAAGCAGCTGCAACTGACGGGATCATGACAGAAATGTTAAAAGCAGGGGGGATATAGTGCTGGAGTGGTTGGTATTTTTGTTTAATAAATGTATGAAAGAGGGGAAGGTACCTAGGGATTGGCAGAGAGCATGTATAGTTCCTTTATATAAAGGGAAGGGGGATAAAAGAGAGTGTAAGAATTATAGGGGAATAAGTTTACTGAGTATACCAGTAAATTGTATGGCAGGGTTATTATTGAAAGAATTAGAGGTAAGACAGAGAGTAGGATTGCAGATGAGCAAGGAGGCTTTAGAGTGGGTAGGGGATGTGTAGATCAAGTGTTTACAGTGAAGCATATATGTCTACCTGGAGTCTACATGGAGAGAATTCCAGGGGTCAACGCCCCCGCGGCCCGGTCTGTGACCAGGCCTCCTGTTGGACCAGAGCCTGATCAACCAGGCTGTTACTGCTGGCCGCACGCAGTCCAACGTACGAACCACAGCCCGGCTGATCCGGTACCGACTTGAGGTGCCTGTCCAGTGCCTGCTTGAAGACAGCCAGGGGCTTGTTGGTAATCCCCCTGATGTATGCTGGGAGGCAGTTGAACAATCTTGGGCCTCTCACACTTATTGTGTTGTCCCTCAACGTGCTAGTGGCCCCCCTGCTCTTCATTGGGGGGATGTTACATCGCCTGCCGAGTCTTTTGCTTTCGTATGGAGTGATTTTTGTGTGCAAGTTTGGTACTAAGCCCTCAAGAATTTTCCATGTGTATATAATAATGTATCTCTCCCGCCTGCGTTCTAGAGAGTACAGGTTTAGGAACTTCAAGCGTTTCCAGTAGTTGAGGTGGTTTATCGCACTTATGCGTGCGGTGAAGGTTCTCTGCACATTTTCAAGGTCAGCAATTTCACCCGCCTTGAAAGGTGCAGTTAGTGTGCAGCAATATTCCAGCCTAGATAGAACAAGCGATCTGTAAAGTGTCAACATGGGCTTGGCATCCCTGATTTTGAAGGTTCTCATTATCCATCCTGTCATTTTTCGAGCAGATGCAATTGCTACATTGTTATGGTCCTTGAAGGTGAGATCCTCTGACATGATCACTCCCAGGTCTTTGACATTAGTTTTTCGCTCTATTGTGTGGTTGGAATTAGTTTTGTACTCCGATGAGATTTTAATTTCTTCACGTTTTCCGTATCTGAGTAATTGAAATTTCTCATCATTGAACTTCATATTGTTTTCTGCAGCCCATTTAAAGATTTGGTTTATGTCTGCTTGGAGTCTTGCAGTGTCTTCAACGGTGGACACTGTCATACAGATTCGGGTGTCATCTGCAAAGGAAGACACAGCACTGTGGCTTATATCCCTGTCAATGTCTGATATGAGGATGAGGAATAGGATGGGAGCAAGTACTGTGCCTTGTGGAACAGAGCTTTTCACAGTAGCTGCCTCAGGCTTTACTCTGTTGACTACTACTCTTTGTGTTCTACGTGTTAGGAAATTATAGATCCATCTACCAACTTTTCCTGTTATGCCTTTATCACGCATTTTGTGTGCTATTACACCATGGTCACACTTGTCAAAGGCTTTTGCAAAATCTGTGTATATAACATCTGCATTCTGTTTATCTTCTAGAGCATCCAGGACCTTGTCGTAGTGGTCCAGTAGTTGGGACAGACAGGAGCGGCCTGCTCTAAACCCATGCTGTCCTGGGTTGTGCAATTGATGGGTATCAAGATGGGTGGCGATCTTGCTTCTTAGAACCCTTTCAAAGATTTTTATGATATGGGACGTTAGCGCAATTGGTCTGTAGTTCTTTGCTATTGCTTTACTGCCCCCTTTGTGGAGCGGGGCTATGTCTGTTGTTTTTAGTAGCTGCGGGACGATCCCAGTGTCCATGCTCCTCTCCATAGGATGTTAAAAGCATGTGATAGGGGCTTCTTGCAGTTCTTGATGAACACGGAGTTCCATGAGTCTGGGCCTGGAGCGGAGTGCATGGGCATGTCATTTATTGCCTTTTCGAAGTCATTTGGCGTCGTGATGATGTCAGAAAGGCATGCGTCTGTCAAGTTCTGTGGCACTCTCATAAAAAAATCATTTAGGTTTTCGATTTTCAGTCTTGTTAGTGGCTCGCTAAAGACTGAGTCATACTGGGATTTAAGTAACTCACTCATTTCCTTGCTGTCATCTGTGTAGGACCCATCCGGTTTAAGTAGGGGCCCAATACTGGTTGTTGTTCTCGACTTTGATTTTGCATAGGAAAAGAAATACTTAGGGTTTCTTTCAATTTCATTTATGGCTCTTAGTTCTTCCTGTGTTTCTTGATTCCTATAAGATTCCTTTAGTTTTAATTCGATGTTTGCTATTTCTCTGACTAGTGTCTCCCTACGTATTCCAGAGATATTGGCCTCCTGTAGCCGTTCCGTTATTCTGTGCCTTCGCTTGTATAGGGAGCGCCTCTCTCTTTCTAGTTTGCATCTTCTCCTCCATTTCCTTAAGGGAATTTGCCTTGAGCAAACCTCAAGTACCACAGAGTTAATTTGTTCTAGACATAGGTTGGGATCCGTGATGCTTAGGCAATCTTCCCAGTTTATATCATTTAGGACTTGGTTTACTTGGTCCCACCTTATGTTTTTGTTATTGAAGTTGAATTTGGAGAAAGCTCCCTCACGGCTGATCACATTTTGTTGATCTGGGGCTCCCCGCATGCATGTCTGAACAGTATTTAGATAAAGGTAGAGAAGTTTTCATTGTATTTATGGATTTAGAAAAGGCATATGATAGAATGGATAGGGGAGCAATGTGGCAAATGTTGCAAGTGTATGGAATAGGTAGTAAGTTACTGAAGGCTGTAAAGAGTTTTTATGAGGATAGTGAGGCTCAGGTTAGGGTGTGTAGGAGAGAGGGAGATTACTTCCCAGTAAAAGTAGGTCTTAGACAGGGATGTGTAATGTCACCATGGTTGTTTAATATATTCATAGATGGGGTTGTAAAAGAAGTAAATGCTAGGGTGTTGGGGAGAGGGGTGGGATTAAATTATGGGGAATTAAATGCAAAATGGGAGTTGACACAGTTACTTTTTGCTGATGATACTGTGCTTATGGGAGATTCTAAAGAAAAGTTGCAAAGGTTAGTGGACAAGTTTGGGAGGGTGTGTAAAGGTAGAAAGTTGAAAGTGAACATAGATAAGAGTAAGGTGATGAGGGTATCAAACGATTTAAATAAAGAAAAATTGGATATCACATTGGAGAGAGGGATTATGGAAGAAGTAAATGTTTACAGATATTTGGGAGTTGACGTGTCAGTGGATGGGTTTATGAAGGATGAGGTTAACCATAGAATTGATGAAGGAAAAAAGGTGAGTGGTGCTTTGAGGTATATGTGGCGACAAAAAACGTTATCCATGGAGGTAAAGAAGGGAATGTACGAAAGTATAGTGGTACCAACACTCTTATATGGGTGTGAAGCATGGGTTGCAAATGCTGCAGCGAGGAGGAGGCTGGAGGCAGTGGAGATGTCCTGTCTAAGGGCAATGTGTGGTGTAAATATTATGCAGAAAATTCGGAATGTGGAAATTAGGAGGTGTGGAGTTAATAAAAGTATTTGTCAGAGGGCTGAAGAGGGTTTCTTGAGGTGGTTTGGTCATTTAGAGAGAATGGATCAAAGTAGAATGACTTGGAGAGCGTATAAATCTGTAGGGAAAGGAAGGCAGGGTAGGGGTCATCCTAGAAAAGGTTGGAGGGAGGGGGTAAAGGAGGTTTTGTGGGCGAGGGGCTTGGACTTCCAGCAAGCATGTGTGAGTGTGTTAGATAGGAGTGGGTGGAGACAAATGGTTTTTGGGACCTGACGAGCTGTTGGAGAATGTGAGCAGGGTAACATTTTGTGAAGGGATTCAGGGAAACCAGTTAATTGATTTAGTTGGACTTGAGTCCTGGAAATGGAAGTACTACAATGCCTGCACTTTAACCCCTTTCGGGGTTATGGTCGTGCAAGTACGTTTTACGCACTGTGGTTATTGACGTATTAGTACGCCTAAATTCTAGCGCCCTCAAATCAAGCAGAAACAGTCTGTTAGGCCTAGATGTGATAAAATGGGTGTGTGCAGTCAGTGTGCGCAGTATAAAAAAATTCCTGCACCATACAGTGCATAATGAGGAAAAAAAACCTCTGACCGTGTTTTTGGTTTAAAACAGCGACTTTGCAGTCTATTTTTGTATGGTATTTATGCTTGTATTCTCGTTTTCTTAGTCTCATTTTATAGAATAGATGATATATTACAGAAATAAAGATAATTTTGACTGGTTTCACGATGACAAGTACCTTGAAACTGAGCGCAAATTAGCGAAAATGTTTGATTTTGGCCGATGTTCAAGAGTAAACAAATCACACCATGTGTCCAATACACATCAACTGGAGAGTCTAATATTCTTGCACAAGTGCACTGATATTATTTATACCATTTTTACAATGATGCAGTTGTATACATAACAGTAAATCTTCTATTTTTTGAGAATAAAAATTCAAAATGGAAAGCAAAAGTAATGTAAGAGGGGCCTGGAGATGTGACTAATGAACAGAGAAGATGTTATTTTAGTGCCAGGAATGTCTGCCTTGTTTATTATGGACCCTATTTTGAAATTGGCATCATTTGAAATTTGTGTGAAATTGGCCAAATTGCCATTTTCTGACCACTATTTTGGGTAGTTGAAATTGGTATATAGGCGGTTTCTTGTACTCAATCGATAGAAGAAATGGAGTTCTAGCGAAATAGCTATAATTGTAGTAGACAGAAACATTGGAATTTGCCGAAAATAGGGCTCAAAGTGGGCGAAATCGCCGATGCGTAAATGTCATAGATACCTTTAACTTCGCGAAAGCATAATTCCGTTAGTTTTCAATCAAATTTCATAATTTTTGTGGCGTTATGATCGGAAAAAGATTCTCTATCATTTCATATTTTTTTTTTTTTTTTTTTTTTTTTAAATTCGTGGACCCTGAGAACGAGTTTCAGAGAGACCCCTTGGACCCCCAAAGGGTTAAAGGAGGGGTCTGGGATAGTGACAGCTGGGAGGGACTATTCTCAGCTGTCGTATCTGAGCGCCTCTGCAAAGACAGTGATTATGTATGAGTGTGGTGAAAGTGTTGAATGATGATGAAAGTATTTTCTTTTTTGGGATTTTCTTTCTTTTTGGGTCACCCTGCCTTGGTGAGAGACGGCAGACTTGTTGAAAAAAACAAAAATGTTAAAGGATGCAGGTAAACACATTTTGAAATGTATTGGGAAATATGTATGTTGCTTATAAGACACACCATGAGACTTGGCTGAAAAACTTCACACCAACAAATACTTCAAATTCAAGAGATAAAACACCCTGGATATACACCATTATCAAAATCAATGTAGAGCACATATGAGCTTTTTATTGGTAAACAAAGTACAAGCATTACTTGCCAACTCTGCAGTAAGAGACATCTCACAGGACAGACCGCCACTCTTGTTTTCTTCACAAATTTTGAATGAAGCTTTAGTCCAATTAAGCCAACATTATTTGCTCTTGATAACACCATCTCCAAAAATAGAAAGTAAGTTTATTTAAATACAGGTATAATAATATAATACAGGTACATGTACAAAGTCTACAGGCCTAGCTGACATCAATAACATACTACTACAGTGGACCCTCCCTTTTCGTCAATCTCTGTTTTCGTTGATTTCAGTTATCGCCAACTTTTTTTGTCAAAATATTGCCTCCATTTTCAATGCTTTCCTCGGTTTTCGTTGTTGGTATGGTACCTGTCTGAGTTCCCCGCGCGCACACAAAGCCTTCCCCACACACATTCACAGGTAGTGTCCTGTTGTTTCTCGGTGAGTGAACATTATCCTGTGAGGTCATACGAAACATTTCTTAATAATCCATTGTTTTTGGCACTTGTTTATTGTGTGACTGCTAAATAAGCCACCATGGACCCAAAGAAAGCTGCTAGTGCCAGTCCTTTGGTAAAGAAGGTGAGAAACACGATATAATTAAAGAAAAAGACTGTAGAAAAATACGAAAGTGGTGGTGGTAGAGGGTGGTAGTGATGGTGGTAGAGGGTGGCAGTGGTTGTGATGGTGGTAGAGGGTGGTAGTGATGGTGGTAGAGGGTGGTAGTGATGGTGGTGATGGTGGTAGTGGTTGTGATGGTGGTAGAGGGTGGTAGTGGTTGTGATTATGGTAGTGATTGTGGTAGAGGGTAGAGCTGCAAGAGCTCTCTGGAGAGTTTTTTTGTGCGACAGGGGTCCAGTGACTCTCAAGCTGGTCCTAGTGCCATTAAAAAACAAAGAAGGGGAGTAACCCAGGATAAGGACTTGGGACCTGAAGTCTTTATGGAAGGGGATTCCTCTTCCAAACACTAATCAGTCCTCCCTCTCCCCTCCTCCCTGTCTTCCATACACCAACAAGAGTCTTCAGTAAAGGTAAGTGTGATGTTAAATGTTCATTTATACATGTTATTAGTGCTTTATAATATATTTGTCATTCTTTTCTGTATGTAAATCTATATTTAATCTCTAAAAAATTATTTTTTGTTAATACTTTAAGAAGTCTGGAATGGATTAATTGGATTTACATTATTTCTTATGGGGAAAATGTTTTCAGTTTTCGTTGATTTCAGTTTTCGCCAGTCTCTCTGGAATGGATTAATGATGAAAACCGAGGGTCCACTGTACGTATATAGAAAGCTGCTTGTTATGCTGAGCATTTTGGAAAATTAGATCAGTTTTGTCCCAGGATGCAACCAACACTAGTTGACTAACACCCTGGTACCCATTTTGCTGATGGATGAACATAGACAAATGGTGTAAGGTAATATGCCCAATGCTTCAACCCTCACCGGGAACTGAACCCAGACCCTCACTGTGTGAAGTGAGAGCTTTTGCCACCAGGCCACGGGCCATACCAGTACATATAAATACAGTTACACAAATTATCATACATGGTAATATGTGTAAATTACCTAGGACAACCCAAAAAAGTCAGACAAACTGACTTATTTGCGTTGGGATCCTTGTAAACTACTAAATATAGAGTTCAAAAAATGACACCTTAATTTAGCTAAGTTATATACTAAATATAACATATGTGTTTTTATGGACTGTTGTTTTGAATTTCTACGAAGGATGATGAGTAAGACTGAATAACCCTCCAAAAAGCCATATATGATTTCTTCAAGTGACTTATTTCCAATTGGGTCCAAAGACCCCAATGGAAATAAGTCATTTTGTCTGACTTTTTTGGGGGTTATCCTAGGTAATCTACACATATGCTGCTATGCATGATAATTTACGTAACTGTATTTATGTGTACCTGTACCTGAATAAACTTCTTTCTTTGTTCTTTCTTTCTTTCTTTGTTTTCTTTCTTTGTTTTTTCTTTCTTTCTTTGTTGGGTTTATCAGGGCTACTGACAGCATAAGCCGTATCGAGCCCGACTTCTCGATGGCACGAGGAAGATTTGTTGCCCAAGGCTGGGCGATGAGAGAAAAGGAACAAAAGTTCCTTTGTAAATAGAGATAGAATCTTGAAGTTTCCAATTAGATCTGGTGGACCCCTTGCCAAGCCCCAGCAGATCGGGACACCCACACCCCACCTGAGTTCAGTAACCGGCTTCCCACCAAGGACCGTTAATAATAATAATAATAATAATAATAATAATATAATAATATCTTTATTTACTACAAGTACATGTACACGGTATACAGGCCTAGCTGACATCAATGACATATACTACTATATAGAAAGCCACTTGTTATGCAGAGCATTTCAGGCAAATTGGGTCAGTTTTGTCCCAAAATGCGACCCACAACAATCGACTAACACCCAGGTACCCATTTTAAACTGATGTGTGAACAGGGACAGGGACAGGGACAGCAGGTGTCTTATCCGCAGAGCGGAAAAAATTGAGCTGGGTAAAGTAAGCCAATGAACAGGTGTCCCTCCTGTAGTGCCTGGTGGGCAAAATGGATGAGGACAAGTGTCCCAGAGAGAACGGGGAAAATTTGTCACTAATACTCAGGCGAGAGAGAGACGTCCACACCCAACGAAGGCTTGCGCAGAAGTCCAAACTTACCAGGGGAGGCTCTCGCTTCACACGGCGAGGGCCTGGGTTCTATTCCCTGCCAGGGTAGAAACATTGGGCGTGTTTCTTTACACCTGTTGTCTATGTTCACCCATCAGTAAAATGGGTACCTGGGTATTGTCGACTGGTGTGGGTCGCATCCTGGTACAAAATTGACCTAATTTGCCCGAAATGCTCTGCATAACAAGCAGCTTTCTATATAGTAGTATGTCATTAATGTTAGCTAGGCATGTATACCTTGTACATGTACTTGTAGTAAATAAATATATTATTATTACTGTATGTAATGTAAGAGAGCCACCACAGCTTCTTCTTCTTCTTCTTCTTCGTTGGGGTTTTATAGGGCCACTGACAGCATACGCCGTATCGAGCCCTGCCGTCCAACGCTCGGAGAAGGAACCTCAGCCAAATTGGAAGGATGTTAGAATAATAACTGCGTATTATATGTCCTTAATGTGCCCTGAAGCCAGCAAGAATGTGCAGGTACAGGCCAATATCACCACAGCTTCCGCAGTATTGTTATTGTTGTTGTTAAGGGCCACCTCGGCCCTTTATTTCTCTGTAAAAATTACAATGTGTGTTTTACATTTTAAAAACTAAGGACTATAATTACAAAGATGGCCGTTAGCAAGTCGGGCAGACTTAATACTAGGTTTGCTCCAATATTGGAGTAAATCAGGCAAACTTACTCTATACAATGATTATACTGGTATTAAGGTTAGGTAACTGTAGTGATTAACTAGGTTTACAAAATTGAGGTAGTACAAGAATTAAAGAATTTAACAATTAGTTTATATATTAATGGAAATGGTGACGTGTTGGCATGATACAGTTTCTATATTGGAGTGTCTTAGGCAAACTTATGACTAGCTTAAGAATTATGAAGCAATAGTTGTATTAGAATCTTGGCTACAGTCATGTGCAAAATTAAGTGGAAATCACAGATATCAATAAGTGTAATTTTGTTGTGGATATGTGCAAGATAAAGTAATTTTCATGTGGTTAGCTACCGGTAAGTGGGATAAGATGTTTTTTAACGGTGCTTTTGAAGAGACACACAGATGATGATCAAACTAAATGCAAATTATGTGATCAGGCATATGGTCACTGTCTACCTGGAGTCTACCTGGAGAGAATCCCAGGGGTCAACGCCCCCGCTGCCCGGTCTGTGACCAGGCCTCCTGTTAGACCAGAGCCTGATCAACCAGGCTGTTACTGCTGGCCGCACGCAGTCCAACGTACGAACCACAGCCCGGCTGATCAGGTACCGACTTGAGGTGCCTGTCCAGTGCCTGCTTGAAGACAGCCAGGGGCTTGTTGGTAATCCCCCTGATGTATGCTGGGAGGCAGTTGAACAATCTTGGGCCCCTGACACTTATTGTGTTGTCCCTCAACGTGCTAGTGGCACCCCTGCTCTTCATTGGGGGGATGTTACATCGCCTGCCGAGTCTTTTGCTTTCGAAGGGAGTGATTTTTGTGTGCAAGTTTGGTACTAAGCCCTCGAGAATTTTCCATGTGTATATAATAATGTATCTCTCCCGCCTGCGTTCTAGAGAGTACAGGTTTAGGAACACTATGTGCTTAATTGTCCACTTATTGAGGAATATAGAGATAGACAGTAAAATAACCTATGTGACATGCCAAGATATCTTATTAATGAAAATAGGATGCCAATTATACTAAGCAAATTTCCTAAATTTGCTTGTAACAGATAAGTGAACTGTAGATATAAATCCAAATCTAATCTCCATGAACGTGCCTATCTGTGCTCATGATAACGTGAGCATAGATGGGCATGTTTGTGGAGCAACTTGCAATGTGAACAGACTGACTGATGTTGTAGTGGCCAGGCTTAGGCTTGGCTACAGGTACTTCTGGCAGTTTAGGAGACACACACATGATGATCAAACTAAATGCAAATTACGTGATCAAGCATATGGCCACTGTCTTGAACACTATGTGCTTAATTGTCCACTTATTGAGGAATATAGAGATAGACAGTATAATAACCTATGTGACATGTCAAGATATTTTATTCATGAAAATAAGATACCAGTTGTACTAAGCAAATTTCCTAAATTTGCTTGTAACAGATAAGTGAAATGTAGATATAAATCCAAATGTACAATTGTTAACCCTTTTGGGACCTAGTGCCTAGGCCTTTTGTGTATCCATATGCTCTGCGCTACCGTCCACAGGATGGATATGGGGTGCACAATAAACTAGCCACTTCGGTGGCAAAATCTAAAAAAAATCTTTTGAAAATGGCGGTTGTGTCTGCAGTTCTAGAGTTTTCAGGCAGAGAGTTCCAGATTTTAGGCCCTTTTATGTACATTGAATTTTTGTATAGATTTAGTCGGACACGGGGAATGTCAAAGAGATGTTTGTGTCTGGTATTATGTCTATGGGTCCTGTCACAATTGTCAAGAAAGAGTTTAAGTTCAGGGTTAAAGTTGGTATTTATGGTTCTATAAATGTAGATTGCAGAGTAGTAAGTGTGGATGTTCTGAACAGTGAGTAAGTTTAGGTCTTTGAATAGTGGGGGCGGAGGGTTGCCTAGCGTTGGATTGCGTGATAATTCTTACTGCGGCTTTTTGTTGGGTTATTATTGGTTTTAGGTGTCTTGCTGCTGTTGATCCCCAAGCACAAATGGCATATGTGAGGTAGGGATAGATGATTGAATAGTATAGTGTGAGTAGGGCTGATTGTGGTACATAGTAACGTATCTTAGAGAGGATCCCCACAGTTTTGGACACTTTCTTTGTTATGTGTTGGGTAGATTTTTTTTTTTTATATTTTATTTAAAACTTGTCATACATACATGAATGCGAGAAATATTATGACGTGAAGATAAATTACACATAAGAAATAAGAACTATACCACTACTCCACGCACACTACATCCTTATACACCCTAAGACATTCTCACTCAGACTTTAGTTCTCACACAAAGGGAGATTACTTTTCAGTGAGTTACACAAAACCACCAGATCCCTAGACTGAGATCGTACATACTGTACATAATACTCCCCCTCTTTTGGCGCTCACCACTCCATGGAACCCCCTTCCCTCCTGACTCACCTTAATACAAACTGAATGATACCATCCTTTACGGTATCTTAAAGTACCAAAGAAAGAATGACATGAAATATATGTACTAGGAGGTCTAATACCTCAAACTCACTGAATACTTAACACTGAGTACCCGAGTACTCTGTAATATACACAATCACCCTACGTGATTGTAATGTCTTCATTGAGCATGTACAATATAATACATATAATAAAATAATAGTTTCACTAACACAGGTATATTACAACTAAGGGTTACACAAGGTCACAACAGAGACAAACACGCTGAGGGTTACATTGGTTTGCCTGGACTCCACTGTATCTGCCACCTACATACTCCAATCTCATGCTCGCAAAACCAGCCCTTTCACGGCCTCGGAGCCTTCATCGCATGCAAATCCGTGATGCGGAACGCACGATAAAGAGCAGGGAAACTAGATTCCCACCGGTTTCCGAAAATCTCTCTCGTCCGACATTTGGTTCTATACATTACTGCACTAATGCCATGTATCCGCTCATCGCCACTCTCCGCACGGAGCACCCACGACATATATATGTAATCTGTAATCAAGTACCCTAGCGCACGTCTTACGTCTGACTGCACTCCCCCCACGTCGAGACTCAAGGCATGCAAAGGAGATAACCGACCGCCAACGTATTACTTTACCTAACCACGTACGTACCGATTCTAAACAATTACAGAAATAAATCGCGTGATAAACAGTCTCAACTTCGCCGCAAAACGCGCAATGTGGCTCCTCTCGAAGACGTCTGTTACACAGAACCACTCCCGACGGTAAAATATCATGGATAAACTTGAATATTACTTCTCGCACGACAGGTCGTAGCCACATCTGATGGAAAACCCGCCATATTTCACTCCACGCATACAACGGATATATGCCTTGTACCGGCGCCATCCTGCACTGCAGTCCCACCCGAGTTAAAACGCGCAACTTACACCGCCGCGGGTCGGGGAGGAATGCCAAAACGCGTAACATGTCTATGCTAAGCTGTCGATCTTTTCCCCGTACCCACACACAAATGTGTTGATATGCACCCGCTAGACCGCCTCTCTCGCTCCCTAACATACGCGCCAGTGTTCTTAACAAATACCACTAACATCATCCGCGGAAAATCGATCAATCCCAGCCCTCCCCGCCCTCCCCGCCGTTCAGGTAAAGACACCACATCACGACGCATCCAGTGACATCCGCTCTCCCAGATATACCGATACACCCGATCTAAAATCCGCTTCATTTCCACCGTGCACAGAGGGTAGTACTGCACCACGTGCCATACTTTAGGAAACAATACACAATTGGATACTATGACACGCTGTCGTAGAGTTAACCCTCCAGAGCGCAGCGTCCCTATCCTTTTAATAACTTTCTCTGCTACCGCTTGTGAATTCAATACCTGTGCATCCCTGATACTATCTGTATGTATAATACCACATATGGTTAGCTGATCCTTAACTGTCCATGAACTAGTAGAAGGCATCTGTTCCTTCGTCCAGGACCCCACTAACAACAACCCTGACTTACTAACATTACTTCGCATCCCTGTCGCGGTACCGTATACACCAATCACATCGGACATCCCTATTAGACTTTGTACATCACGCACCAGGATAGACGTGTCATCAACGTAGCCTACGATGTCCATCGGCTCGCACGTTGGGGAGAAAGGACGTGGTACTAAATGATAACTGGTTACCGCTTTATAAAATGGATTCTGTAGTAGCGTGAATAGTATTTGGGATAACGGGCAACCCTGACGGATCCCGCGCCTCAACTCTAGGCGACGCCCTAATCTTCCATTAACTTGAACCCGGAAACTTGCCCCACGATACAAAGTTTGTGTCCACTGTATTATGTCATTTCCAAACCCTTGTCGTTCCATCAACTCCCATAACGCTGAACGTTCAACGTTATCGAACGCAGCTTTCCAATCCAATCCACCGCGATGCCTGGAGTCTACCTGGAGAGAATTCCAGGGGTCAACGCCCCCGCGGCCCGGTCTGTGACCAGGCCTCCTGTTGGACCAGAGCCTGATCAACCAGGCTGTTACTGCTGGCCGCACGCAGTCCAACGTACGAACCACAGCCCGGCTGATCAGGTACCGACTTGAGGTGCCTGTCCAGTACCTGCTTGAAGACAGCCAGGGGCTTGTTGGTAATCCCCCTGATGTACGCTGGGAGGCAGTTGAACAATCTTGGGCCTCTCACACTTATTGTGTTGTCCCTCAACGTGCTAGTGGCACCCCTGCTCTTCATTGGGGGGATGTTACATCGCCTGCCGAGTCTTTTGCTTTCGTAGGGAGTGATTTTTGTGTGCAAGTTTGGTACTAAGCCCTCGAGAATTTTCCACGTGTATATAATAATGTATCTCTCCCGCCTGCGTTCTAGAGAGTACAGGTTTAGGAACTTCAAGCGTTCCCAGTAGTTGAGGTGGTTTATCGCACTTATGCGTGCGGTGAAGGTTCTCTGCACATTTTCAAGGTCAGCAATTTCACCCGCCTTGAAAGGTGCAGTTAGTGTGCAGCAATATTCCAGCCTAGATAGAACAAGCGATCTGTAAAGTGTCAACATGGGCTTGGCATCCCTGGTTTTGAAGGTTCTCATTATCCATCCTGTCATTTTTCGAGCAGATGCAATTGCTACATTGTTATGGTCCTTGAAGGTGAGATCCTCTGACATGATCACTCCCAGGTCTTTGACATTAGTTTTTCGCTCTATTGTGTGGTTGGAATTAGTTTTGTACTCCGATGAGATTTTAATTTCTTCACGTTTTCCGTATCTGAGTAATTGAAATTTCTCATCATTGAACTTCATATTGTTTTCTGCAGCCCATTTAAAGATTTGGTTTATGTCTGCTTGGAGTCTTGCAGTGTCTTCAACGGTGGACACTGTCATACAGATTCGGGTGTCATCTGCAAAGGAAGACACAGCACTGTGGCTTATATCCTGTCAATGTCTGATATGAGGATGAGGAATAGGATGGGAGAAAGTACTGTGCCTTGTGGAACAGAGCTTTTCACAGTAGCTGCCTCAGACTTTACTCTGTTGACTACTACTCTTTGTGTTCTACGTGTTAGGAAATTATAGATCCATCTACCAACTTTTCCTGTTATGCCTTTATCACGCATTTTGTGTGCTATTACACCATGGTCACACTTGTCAAAGGCTTTTGCAAAATCTGTGTATATAACATCTGCATTCTGTTTATCTTCTAGAGCATCCAGGACCT